>CAUYRH010050907.1:0-69267 GCA_963574655.1 Perodicticus potto | reverse complement strand
TGGGAAGTCCCCTTTCCTGTTATCTTGTCTTCTTCTACTGTTAAAGTTATAGGAGTCGATTCGGGCATACATCATTGACGAGTAAAGTCCTGGAACCCTCCATCTTTTACGGAGGCAGGCAATGAAGACAGACAACCACGGACCACCCACACTTGTGAGCCAAAAGAAAGTTTGAAGTTATTATTTAGGAAACAGCTAGAAAAATCCTAATATGGTTTTCTTTTAGCATCACTGAATAAGTGCTTCTGACCTGATGCTGTTCTACTTTTGTCTATTACTGATTACATTAATCAGATTTATGTTTTCCAGAAATGTCATCAAGCCACACGCAATAAAGATGGTACCAGTCCATGAACCCCTGTATCACTCTCCCTCCAGAGAAACCCTAACTGCCCCCTTCTATCATCGCCCAATTCAGCAGGATGCAGTTAGATCGAGTCTTCGCCCCTTTTCCCTAACAGCAGTTAGAGTTTCTACTCAGAGAGGGAGAACTGATGTAGGACATCTGGCGCCCTAGCCAGCTCAGTGGAGCTGGCGGACCTGCCGCCTCTTCCTTGGTGGTGTTGGTGCTGTGGCAGCCAGCTGAAGAGCCAGCAGGCTGGATGACAGGCAAGGAGGGGGACCTCCAACCCCCACCAGAGGCTCCAATAGACAAAAAGCCTGGACAACTGCCGAGGAGACACCTGTGCCTTGGTGTCTCCTTCACTTTACACTTAGGACTAAATGTGGAACCCCCATTTCTCATGCCTAGGTCAATTTCTTGTGAATTTCTTAGGCCTCAATTCCATGAATGGACTGTATCCATTCATTTATATACTCATTCACCTTGCCCCAGTGGAAGGGACTGTATTCATTTGTTACCTGGCCAAGGAACCAATACACCTATATATACCCTGAGACTAAAGTCCTAAAGGAGGAGACGGGAAAAGACCAGGAGAGAAACAGAGAGAACTTCTCTCTCCCCACTTGAATTCTCTCCCTCTACTAGGAGCTTTAGTGTTTTCTGTCTTCTTTTTTGTAAATAAATTCTGTCTTACCACTGAGGGTGCGGGGGGAATAATGTAGTGAAGAATAATAAAGTACATGCATTTAAAAGAAAAAAAAACTCAATTCCTGAACCTTCACTAGGTCCTGGATGAATTAAAGACAAACATCTATAAAACACCTTTGAGACATTTAGGAAAAGTAATTGTAGACTATATGTCAGATGATAGCACCCTACCAATGTTAAGTTTACCAAGAGTACCGATTGTATTGTGGTTCTGAAGCAGAATGATTTTGTTGTTGGGGAGAGGTGTGCTGAAGTATAATATATAGGGAGATGTTATCATGATTCCTGGTTTTGCTAAACCAAACACACATAAATAAAGCATGTATGCATACAGAAAAAAAAATTCAAAAAAAAAAAGGAATCATTAAATTAAGCTAATTAACATATCCATCACCTCACTTACTTGACATTATTTTTGTGGTGATAAGTTTGCTGTCTTAGTTATTTTGAAATATAGTAGAACCTCCATAGTCACCCAACTCCCTACATCAAACAACCTTCTTAAGTTGACCTAATTTTTATATGGAGATGCATATGTACTAACCAGTACAATAAACCTAGGTTCTCAAGTTGACCACCTCTGTTATATTGACCAGCCTTTTGGTCAATGTACAGAGGTTCTTCTGTATACAATACATTATTATTGACTATTGTCACCGAGCTATGTGACTAGACTTGAAATTTACTTCTTTGGTCTGCTTCAAACTTTGTACTCTTTGACTGGTAACTCTTCGTTGCCTCCCTCTGTCCCCTCTGCAGCCTCTAGTCACCATCTTTATATTCACATTTATACTGAGAATCATCAGGTTAAATAAGCAAAATTGTATAATGTTTTTAGCACATATGTGCATATACAAAATAAATCATGACTTGAAATAAAGTATACGTTCTCTTTAAACATACCCAAACCTGCTTTATAATATCAGAAGTACCATGATTTGAAGGTAATTGCTATTTCAAAATGAATCAAAATACTAAGTTCACTACATATGTGTGTTTATAATATTTATATTTAGTTATAAGTATTTTCTTATTTTTCTCAAGATATAGGCAATGGTAGTGATATTAGTGGGAAATGAGCAGATTACTTACTTAAATAGATCTTTAAGAAACATTAGCGCAGAAGAAAATCCTTATGGGAGAAAGGCTGAGCTTTACCTCTTAATGCTACTTCTTTCGAAGAGTCTGAACAAGTGTTAAGTCTTAAAGAAGAACAGAGATTTTATATTAACAAGAGTTTTAAATAGTAGTTTTAACAATAGTTGGTCATAGATGGTCTTTGCAGTGAGAGAAATATTTATTCCAGCTCAGCAGCCCATGGACAATTAAATTTTATAACATAAAGAAGTAACAGATATGTACCAGGTAGGGATTGGGAAAGAAAACTGGGGAGAGTGGCAAGGCCCTTCTAAGGCCAGTGATCATTTTTAGTAATTCTTACACCCTAATCTTTGACATGTAGTGAGAGTCTGTGCTTTTATCAAGGAAGATAATTGGGCACCTGTGTTCTTCTTTTAAGAGTTAATTCCTGTTCCTAACCAAGATGAGACTCTCTTGCTGGATCCTAACAGTATTGTAGGTTTCTTTGTGATGTGAAACAAGTGTCATAGGTTTAATTTCAAAATATTAACTTAAGTATTTTAAAAAAATATTTGATAATTGCTCATTCTACAGGGTCCTCCACCCGATGGTAGAACTCAGCAAAGATAAAAGGAGAGACATTGGGCTTTGTCTTTCAAGATTTATCTTTTCCAAAATAGAGTTTTAAAAAACTCCTAAGAAGAAATAATAGTCACAAATTGATTGCAAGTGCCTTCCACTTTACCCAGAAAACAGTTTTCTGATCTCCAAAAATCTGGTCTTTAACTTCTTAGAAGAAAGTAAAATGCCCATCATCCAGAGGCTGGGTGAGGAGAGACCTGGGCAGTTGCTGCTGTTCAGCGCGTATCAAGTTTCAGTTTTGGGAGATTAAAGAGTAAGGTTCTAGCAATCTGCTCTACTACATCCTGTTTATTGTTAACAATGTACTGCGAATGCTAAGATTTCTTAACAGGATAGATATCATGTTATTAGTTTAAACCACAGTAAAAAAAAAATGTCATGTAAAAAGTTTAAAGGAAAAGGAGAACAAGCTGGATTCTTTTCGGTTAAACAAATATGCTCTATTCATGGGAACACTGGGCCGTGCCTTACTGACCAAATGCCTTTCCAGTCACTGCAAGGTTTCTTAGATTGATTGTAAATTACTGCAAAATGAAATGTCTCTTTTGTCATTTAGGCTTACCACAATAACTCAAAAGAGCCATGCAAATGCAAACAGGAGAGAGATCTAGCCATCTCCATTTTACATAGCCTGACTGGACAAACTGGGGTGATTTGGAAGAGTTGCCCCCCAAAAGTATGTCATTGTTACAAGAATATGGGAAGTTCATATCTGGTGTATTTAGTCTTTTTTTTTAAAGGACAGCAGGCAAGTCTTACTCAGGAAGTCAATATTTTAATATAAATTAAATAGTAATATTTCAAAGGACTCTAATATTTAACAGAAGATATTGTTTTTCACTGTTTTCTGTAACATTACCAAACCACTTCATTCTATAAAATAGAAAAATTTATAACTTTTAATAAAGGAGTATTCTTTGAAATTAGTACTCTATCTTTTGTTTATTTTGAGCATATTCTCTAATGTGTTATAAAATACACAAATATACATGCTTGGCAGTGTCTTATGTTGCACTGTCAGACAGTTAAGAATCAATGTGAAATAAGCTTAAGCATTGATACCTAAAAATCTGATGAATCTCTAATAATTAATTAGAGCTAATTAATTCTTTCACAAGATGTCTTTAAAGGTGGCACAGCACCTGTAGCACAGTGGTCATGGCATAAGCCACATACACCCAGGCTGGCAGGTTCGAACCCAGCCGGCCAGCTAAAAAATAATGACAACTGCAAACAAAAAAATAGCTGGTGTTATGGGAAAGGCCTGTAGTCCCAGCTATTTGGGAGGCTGAGGCAAGAGAATCACTTATGCCCAAGAGTTTGAGCTTGCTGTGAGCTGTGACCCCATGGCACTCTACCCATGACACCTGGGTGACAGTTGAGGGTGACAACTTGAGACTCTGTCTCAAAAAAAAAAAAAAAAGGTGTCTTTAAAGGTATTATGTGTTTTACATGCTATAAATAAGAGATTTTTTTGTTTTTCTTTTTAGTCACAAATCAGAAGTTGGCAAATTATCTTAAGGATATTTAACTGTATCATCCTTCTTATACACATACTGATGATATCCTCTCATTTCAAGATTAGCGACGAAAATCATCATATTCATTTGTGTTCATTCAAGACAGAGTAAAAAGCAAATTAATTGAAATTACAAATAGATTTCCAGTTACAGATTACTTTGCATACGTTATTATTCACCTGAGGGGATGCAACATTTGAGAATTTTATCTCTTTTACTGACTTGTTCTTATTTAATTTTCAATATATTAGGCTTTTTCTACTTGTCAGATTTGTAGATTTTTTTTCTGTTGCTTTGAGAATTGTCTGAAAGAAATTGATTGCCATCACTTGTTTAGAAATTGTTCTTCAAACATTAGTCCCCATGCAAGCACAGACATTTAAGATTTTTAAAATCTATTTAAGGAATAATTTCAATTTTCTTAAGCACTTTTATTTTTAAGACAAATTTCATCTTCTATCAATTATGTTTATGTTACCTATTTAAACACGTTGTTAGCCCTGTGCATGCATTTTTATTTGCAATTAAGGAGCTTTTTCCAGTGGCACTTTAAGTATAATTTCTAACACTCCATTTCATTATATTGCTACAATTTAAAACAATTATTGCTTTCAAGATTGAAGCTATAGCAAGAAGCACATGCAATCTCAGTTCATATTGAATGACGTGTGTAGATGTAGAAAACGGAACTGACTGCTAAAAAACATATGAAGTTTTAAAGCTCCCCCTGGAGTTTAAAAGAAAAATATTCCCGAATGCTGAGAAAGGATGAAAACTGCTTACAGTTTAATGAAATTTGCAAAATCATCACTGTACTCAAAACTTATAAATAATTGATAATTTGCGATTAGAAGTATTCACTTTTGGCCAGATTGTTGGAACAATATGGCATTCTGATCAATTTATGGAATCGAATTTTTAATAATTATTTTATGTGTGTTTATATAAGATAGCTCTGCATTGCTGGTGTGAGCCCTGAATTTCAAAGTCATGAGGAGATAAAATGCTTTTCAAGTGACTGCTCATAAAATTACTATTTTTCCTCCTTAACTCATCGTAAGTATGTGGTACAGCAGAACCTTAGACTATACATGAATATAGTTTGCACAATACACACTTCTATTATTTATGAGGTTAATTTCCTGCGAATATGGAAGATAGAAAAAAGAATATTCCTTTTCCTATATTAGCATAGTAATTAAATCAATGCTTATTGATCATTTCTTTGAAAGCAACTTCCCCTTTCTTTTAAATAGTGAAGTTTTAAAGATATTGCCAATGATATCCTTTAACTTTCTTGTAATTATTTGTCCTCTCAATCATGTAAAACATAATTTATTGTTACACTGCTAAAATGGTATGCCAAATATAAATTTAAAATGTATTTCTGACTTTAAAGAAGTGCTAAATTTTCTTGCAAACTTACCTCATTTTTTTTCTTTTTTTGAGACAGAGTCTCACTCCATCACCCTGAGTTGAGTGCTGTGATGTCATAGCTCACAGCAACCTCAAACTTTTAGGCTCAAGAAATCCCCTTGCCTCAGCCTCCAGAGCAGCTGGGACTACAAGTACTCATCACAATACCTGGCTAATTTTTTTTTCCTAGTTTTCAGTAGAGATGGATTATGTTCTTGCTCAGGCTGGTCTCGAACTCCCAAGTGCAGGCAATCCACACGTCTCAGCCTCCCAAAGTGTTAGGATTACAGGAGTGAGCCACTATGCTTAGCCAACTTACTTTATCCTGACAAACAAAGCTTTAGGTTAAGGGAGTTTTGAAATTACATAATCCTAAATAAAAACTAATTTTTCCCTCTATTGAAATCATTCTCTTTTTTTTCTTTTTTTTTTCTTATTCTTCTCGCCCCTTCCTTTCCCTCTTCCTCTTCTTTTTCTTCTTTCTCCTCCTGCTTCTCTTCCTCCTCCTTCAATAGGAGTTGTAGTACTCGAATAACAAAATATATATTTAGAAACTCTATATGCACTAAGAACATGGCTGCATAACAAAGCAAAAACCTACTATGAAGAGTTTTATCTTAACTCCAAAGACCTTTGACATTCCCATTGCTCAAACAGCTTCAATTTCAAAGGAATGCCCTTTATAATTATTCAGTCGACATTTATTAATGTCATATGGTGACAAAGGTGGTAATTAATATATATCAAAAATATGTACCATATTTATAAAGTAAGAAACTAAATTTAGGAAGAAAAAATACAGGTATTTGAGGAAACAGTACTTACAGATGAAAAGTCATAAAAATAACTGAAACTTACAAAAATAACTGAAATACAAACTCAAAATATGGGTGCTCCTCTGAAGGTTACTCTCAAATAGTTCATTTTATTTATCTAGTTATTTCATTTATTCATCAAATATTTTGGCCTACACTTATATCTAAAATATTCCATACAGCATTAGTGTTTTATAATGTTGAGATTGTGTAAATATAACAAAATTAAAACATTAACATCTAAAGAAAAGTGAATCACCAAAGTTGAGAGCATCAGTAAAAGATGAATTCTGGCTCTTCTTTGAAATGTCTTCTCCAGTGTATAATCGACAAGCAAACTCTTAGTTTAATACTTCGAACACTTATATTCTTTCTGTTTTCCAATTTCAGTGTTACATAACATAACTTAAAGACTTATTTATATAAATGGGTCTTAGGATGTAGACTCCATGGGGAGCATTGACTTGGCCCTAACTAGATGCAGTGATGTAGTCTCATGCAGTTTCCTCAGCTCGAATTCACACCAGTGACGTTTGCAAGTTTCTCAGTGGCCTAGGCTGACAGTCTGTGATGATGGCGGTGCAGCTTGGGTGGAGGCCTCACCTGGCTCTGGCTGTGTCTCAGGTCTGGCGTGTGTTTGTGCACTTGTCGGTTGGCCAATTTGGGGCTGCTCTCTGAGACTGGGGCCACAGGGCTATTCCTCCTGCTAGTCTGAAGAATGTGTCTTCCAGAGGTGGTCAACTGGGGTATTTTCTCTGGCTGGAACATGGTGATCAATTTTTTTAAATAGGGAAGTTCTTCTTAGAATTGAAATGGAGAATTAGTAGTTTTATTTTCAGCCAAGAAAAAAAATTTCATCAACAAATATGGAAATATTAGAAATAATATAAAAATGTTAATGTTAAAGGATCTAATAAATTCCTTCTCAAAATAGAAATAATAGCATGCTTTTCTAACTGCATTGAAATAATCTGTCACAAACATTTGTTGATATCTTAGGAAGTGTCGCATTATACCAGTGGTAAATTTGAAACTAGTCAGCACATGCCCCTGACACAGACTTAGAACTGCTCATAATAGAATTGCAAGAACTGAAACAACAAACTAAAATTAAATTTAATCAAGAAGTCTTTTAAGAAAATGTTTCTTTCCATGTGATTTTATAAAATAAAACTTCTAAAAGACCTTGATTATTCTTCAGTAACATCACCAGTCTGGAGGCTGTATGTGTAAATGGAAGAAAAGCCTTGGACTTCCCTAGGCAAGTAATATATTGATCAGGTTCTGAACAAATGGATGAAAGCCACGGTACATTATACCTGAATCAATACCATTTGGCTCTGTCACTTTCCAGGCAATAAATATATATTTCCTTTGCAGCTAAGTTTATAATATAGAATATTTATTTTTCAATTATAAATCAAATGCAATCTCATTAAACACTTATCATACAACTCCCAAAATAGGGTGATTCAACACACCAAAACAAGCAAAAAAACAAATAAAAAAAACCCAAACAACAAAAACAATTCTGCCAATATTAATGTATTCCTGTTATGTTTTTGTTTGTTGGGAAATTCTGGAAAAAAAAACTCATTCTCTAGTTCCATAAAGAATTCTCTCTACCGAGTGTTACGGCTGAGACTCATAAACTCTCTGGTCAATGATAGCTGGATTTGTTCCAGGCAAAACCTTATCGAATATGCAATCCATATAGCACTTGCCTGGAAGCAAAAGTTCAGAAAATCAGAATATAGTCCAGCTGTTCTTTCACAGAGCACCCAGTGAATCTTCTGCAAATCCAATTGCTATGCCTATGTCTGAGAGACAATTTTATGAAGCTGGAAATCTTTTCGTTATGTGGTATGCATTCTTTTATGTTTTCTTTCTATTTCCATATTCTTGTTCTATAATTCGGTTATAGCCTTCATATGAAAGCTATAAATTAGTTTCATAGTAGGGCTGAGTACATTGGATACTTTTTCTTCCATTCTTGACATACTGAAAAATTTTAGTTTAAGGCTGGGCATAGTGACTCCTGCCTGTAATCTTAGCATGCTGGGAGGCCGAGGCTGGTAAATTACTTTACACATAGGAGTTCAAGACCAGCCTGAGCAAGAGTGAGACGCTGTCTCTAAAAAATCTCGGCAGCGAGGCAGGAGCCTATAGACCCAGCTCTATGGGAGACTGAGGCAAGAGGACCGCTTGAACCCAAGTGTTTGAGGTTGCTGTGAGCTATGACTCCACTGTACTCTACCAAGTGTGAGAAAGTGAGACTCTGTCTAAAAAAAAAAAAAAAAGAAAAGAAAAAAGAAAAAATTTAGTTCATATTGATTATCCTACCATGGTTACTGAGGATAACATAATTTGGGTTGGAAAAAAAAACGCTCTAATTTATTGAGTATTTATATAACTATATATTTCTTGCATGGATTATGTCATTGAATTTTGTCTCTAGATTCCTTTTATGGATTAACTTATTTAATTTTCAGGCTATTTATGTTGTACCCAAACTACAGATAATATAAATGAAGCTCTGGCAGTTTTGTACTCTGTTGAAATCCACCCAAACATTCCATAGTAAAATGCAGATGCAACACTGCACATAGGCCATCTGAGACGTACCTTCTCTAATTGAACAAAGAGCCCCTAGAAAGGAGTGCAATGCTGTAAACTCGTAGGGTGTTTTTAACGTCAGGGTTAAGGCAGTCGCCTGAGTTCTAAGTTCCTGGTGTGCTCACAGCCAAAAAATGACCAGACCCACCAAAAGCAAGGCAAGCATAGAACAAAGTTTATTGAAGAAGAGAAAGGTAGGTTTACAGAGCAAGAGTAAGATGTAGGCTTACAAAGCAAGATATATTCACCATAGACAATGATGAGCCCCTGTGTCACAGCAAAAAGATTTTGATTATGGCTGGGGGTTTTGTTTTCTACTGCCTCCGTTGGGCCCACTTTTGTGGGTTAGAGGTCATCTTGGAATCACAGTCTTACTGTGCATGCCAACATCTCATGATCCTCTCTGAAAGCTCATGGGGAGCTATGAATCAACATGTAGATTTAAGCTAATGACATGGTAATTAGCCTTAAGGTTGTCCTAGGTCACCTTCCAGACTCCGCTGTACCTGTTCTGCTTGGCTCAGGGTCTAGAGACTCCTGTGCATCCTTTTGCAATTGGCCTGCTAAGCTCTGAGTGTAGATTGACAGAGTGCTCTCTCCTCTTCCAGCGTGGACAGGATCGGATTAAGGATTGGATTACCTACCTAACATTAAGACAGGAAATATGGTAGGGATATTTTAAAGAACATATTAATGTTGATTGTAAATCAAGCTTCTAGATTCAATTTCAATGGTTTTAGACAATTTTGATAATAAAATAATATTTTAACATTTTATTCTAGGGTACTAAGTGTCATCTATCATCACAGGAATCTAGGATTGCTGGTAGACTCTTTGAAGCAGAGGCTGAAGCTGTCTTTGGAACAGATCTCAGTTGAAAGATGTAAAGTCGTTTCAGACTAACGTGAAATTCATTTATTTATATTTAAGAAGATAAATGGAGACATATTGAATAGAGTGTAAAAACATGAACTTTTTTAAAAAAATAGTTTAACCCGTGCTGGTACATTGGAAAGAAATTGACTAATATTTAGTAACTTTTTGCCACATAACATTTTTATGTCACTGTTTAGTTCCAGGCGTTGATTATTATTTGTTGCTGTTGAATCTTTGGGATTCTATACGTAGTCACCTGAGAACAAAAATAATTTTATATCTTGTTTCCCAATCTATACACCTTTATTTCCTTTTCTTATTTTTCTTCTCTAGCCTAATTAGCCTGATGAAATGTTAGATTACTTCCATTGATTTTCAAATTTGGAAGTAGCTTACATATTTAAAATGAACCAAACTTGATTAATGCTGGCCTCATAAAATTAGCTATATGGTGTTTTCTTCTGTTTTCTGAAACAGATTGTATAAAATTGGCATTGCTTTTTCCTTAAAGAATTCATAAGATTTGTTACCAAAAACTCAGCACTTACCGTTGAGGTCACATTAGAAGAAAGAGGACAAGTGGTTTGAGAAGAAAGGAGGAGTTTATTAATTTTCCAGCAAATGAAGAGGATAGAGATTCAAATCTCTAAAATGGCATTTTTCTTTATAGAAGCAGAAATACAGAGCTTTCAAAGGGAGGGCCCTTAGTCCTAGGCTATTGTCTTTTAAATTCTAATCATCCCATTTTGAATGAAAAGAAAGCCCTGACCTTCACTGACCTGGGAGGCCCCCCTGGACCTGCAGACAAGTATGCAGACAGTTCGGCTGAGTCACTTCCTATAGCACAAAGAACAAAAAACATTTCCCTGACCTTGGCGACCATGGCCCAAGGCATGGATGTAGGTCTTCATAAACATGTTTGCCTTTATTTTTCCAGGCTATTCCTTCTGTTACATATTCCCCACTCTTAATGTCACCCTTCCATATCTGTGGGAGAGGGGGTAGCTAATCTGTTACAGATTCACCAGAGAAATTTATTTGGGTCTCTTATGTTCTTTTGGTGGAAGATTATTAACTATCATTTCAATGTTTTTATAGGCTTATGCTGATTGTCTTTTCTCCTTGTGTGAGTGTTGGTAGTTTGTGTCTTTTGATAAATCGATCCCTTTCATCTAAGCTATCAAATTTGTGAAAATAGAATTGCTCACAATATTTTTTTATTGTCCCTTTGATGGCCATGGGATTAGAATTAACAATTCTATTTTTTATAATTTCAGCATATTATAGAAGTACAAATCTTTTGGTTACATGAATTGCTTTTGTATAGTTACCAAGTTGTAAGTGTGTCCCTCACCTGCATAGTGTGTATTGCACCTGAGAGGTGTGAATTGAACCTCTTCTCCTCCCCCTCCTACTTGCTTGCCTTCCTGTGATTTTTTCTACCAAATGTGTACATGGGTAATGATCTATTAGTTTCAGTTTAATAGTGAGTACGTGTGGTGTTTCTTTTCCATTCTTGTGAAAATTCATTTAGAAGAGTAGTATTCAGTTCAATCTAGGTTGTTGAAAACTCTATTAGTTCATACAATTTTTTATAGCAGTGTAGTACTCCATGGTATAGGTATACCACGTTTTCTTAATGTGTTTTTGACATTGGTAATTTGTGTCTTATTTTAGGGGTGGCAGTTATGGTGGCTAAAGTTTTATTAATTTTATGTATTTTTTCAAATACCAGTTTTGTGATATGTTGATTTTTCTTTGTGATTTGACTATATATTTTAATAATTTTTTTCCACAAGATCTTGCTGTGATGCCCAGTCTGGAGAAATCATGGCACAATTTAGTCCCAAAGACTCCTGGGTTCAAGAAATTCTCCTGAGTCAACATCCTGAGTAGATGGGACCATAGGCATACACCCCCACCTTTGGGTATTTTAACATTTTTGTAAAGTGAACATTCCTTTATCTAAGCCAGGGGTGTCCAATCCTCAGCCCGTGGGCTACATGCAGCCCAAGATGGCTATGAGTATGGCTCAACACAAAATTGTAAACTTACTTAAAACATTTTGAAATTTATTGTGATTTTTTTTTTCATGAAATCTATTGTGCAGTTCTCAAGCATGTACTTTGTAGACAACATAGTATCTCAATGTCACGTAAAATAAACTTATGTTATGTTCTCGTTATTTATACTAATTGTGGCTTTGGTTTTATGGTGGTATGTGGCTCCCAACATGTTATCTTCCAAGCACAAACAGTGGAATAGACACCATAAGATATTACATATACTTGCGGTGACTTGGCAAAGCAGCAATTATCAATAATATTTCAACCTACCATTGCTACATTTGGAATTTACTGTTTTATTTAGAAGTCAGCTAAACATTCTTATTTGAACACTAGGGACATTTCCATACTTTGGTAGTGCTTCACACATCACCCACCACACTTTATAATTCGCCCTCCACCTCACCCTGCATCGTCAGCTGAGCTGTGGAAGGGTCCTAACTTTGCTTTGTATTTTCCCTTCAATAATATTCATAACAAAAGTAAATACAATCTCTTATCTGTTATGCTTTAATACAAACATAGCTTCGTAACATTTCCAAAGAAAACAAAACCCCCCAAAAGAAAAATTACAGATGAAGAAAGATTGAATAGATGGCTACTTTTTTTGTCAAAACAAATAGTAAAGCTTAATTTGTAGAGAATTTGTGTAAGTTATGAAACACTATAATTTGAAAAGACATTATATGTAAAAACATGCTGCCTAATTTGATGTGTATGAAGGGTTGTATCAAAAGGAAAAAAGAGTGAAACTGAAAAAATGTTTACCTTCAACAAAATTTTTTATTCTTAAGTTACATTTTAGACACATTCAATTGTAAATGCTAATTATGTAGTAGGATATTTAATAGCAAAAAAATTAAAACCATTCACTAATAGTATATTAAGTAATGCATGGAAAGCATGGCAGTTATAATTTTCTCTGAAAAAAAGGGAATATTTCTAAAATCAGTTTGTCTCATCAGACTATAGCCAGGCAAACTGGAGAAATTAGAAAATCTGTTAGAAGAAATTTAGAAAGCAAAGCTATTAATTTTAATTCTATGCTTTGCTGATGGATGACAGCAATGATGCTACAAATATGGCTCAATTTGCCATTTTTATTAGAGACCTTGATGATGAATATAACATCACTGATTCTTCAGGGCCATTAAAAGACAGAATTAAACCGAGAGATTTTCACAAAGCAGTAAAAAATATATTAGAGATTTTCTTTGTCCATTGTCAACATATCTGGTACAGTTACTGATGGTGACCCAACAAAGAGAGAATGACACAGTAAAGGAGAAGGAATTGTAACGTTAATAGAAACAATGCAATTTCTTTCCCAAACTCATGTTTAGTAATGTACATAGCAAAAATTTAGGTACAAAAGCTTTAAAAATAGATGTCATGCAAATCATCATGACTATGAATTTCATGAAAGCCAAAGGATTGAATGATTGCCAATTCCAGAAATTCCTTAACAGTATTTATGCTGACTATGGTGACATCATTTATTTTTTGAGAGTAAGAAGGCTAAGTCAAGACCAAATGTTGAAAAGATTTTATGATTTGTGACATGTTATCAATTTCTTATGTCATCAAAAAAATTTGTGCCAGAACTTGATGATGAAAACTTGCTTACAGTTTTAGCTATTGTAGTGGGTTAACCGACCATTTAAATTAGTTAAATATGCATCTTCAAAGTAAAAACCAATTTATTAATACCGTGTTTCCAACCCAACCAGTGTTCCAAATGATAATGAAATTATAGAAACCTCAAATTAAGGCAAATGACTTTATGCATTTCAACAAATCGGCTAAACACAGTCCTGTGAACAGCAAAAAATATGCAGCCTTGTTTCTCAATTTGATATAAGAATTTGAAAACAGATTTCAAGATTTCTGGGAAATAATCAATATTTTGGTGTATTTGCAACTCCATTCCAGTTGACATAAATACGTTACCTGCCAATTTTCAGATGGAATGTATGGAGCTACAATCTGGCATTCAACTTAAAGACAAATTTGGTCATATCTCCTTTTGGACTGTTTTAGGTTCTGTCTTCCTAGAGACAAATATTCTTTCCCTTGATTCAAAATTATGCCTTATTCATGTCATCATTTTTCAACAACACCTTTTACATGTCATTACATTTATAAGCAACTATTTTTAAGAAAGAGGCATATTAAGAATAAGATTAGAACCAACATACCAGATGAGCTGGTTGAACTCACTAAGAATTGTTAAGTACCTCCATCAAACCGGATTGTTTTGGATCAGCCCCAAACTACACGGTGAGTTCTCCCCCAGTGACTGGCAGAGACAAGAGAATGAAGGAAATATGGAGAGTTGAAGACACAAGAAGAAAGTTTTTAAAAGCTGTGCTGGGGGGCTTTCTACCCCCAAGGGAGAGGACCTGTGAAAAGCCCTCACTTTGGGCTCACTCCATTTTTATTACCCACATCACTGTTTTAATCATCAATCTAACAGGGGAAGGCTAAACCCTTATGTCGGGTTCTTACTGGGCTTGCATTTTCTAACCCAACTATTTCTTTAATAACTGCCCTTATTAGACTATTTATGATATTAACACAAACAGAGCCTGGGGCAGGGAACACAGTCCAGGAGCAGGATGTCAAAGTAGATCCTAATTAGACCAAGCGTACAAATCTCAAAAGTGTTGATTTAACCTCTGGGAAGACTGGTGGGCAGAGGAACTGGTGTTGCTGCCAGTACCAAGAAGGAGGTGTCTTCCTCTTTGTCTCCCTGAGAGACCTTTTCTCTCTTGATGAGGTTTAGGTGCCCGCCCTGTCTGCAGCTGGTTCTACTCTCCCGTGCTATTTTCCCAACTCCCCAAATGCACTCACTCTCCCTGAGAGGGCAGTCGGCCTGGTCTCTCAGTGCTCAGTGACTTCTGAGCCCAGTCACACTGGAGGAGGAATGAAGCTCTAGCAAGACAGTTTCTCTGTTTGAAAACGCAGGGCTTCAGGCTGTTGCACTTTGCGGCAGAATTGGGACTCCTGGTATTGCTGTTGCGGTCTGAATCTGTACGTGCTTTGCTCTGATCCACATCTCTCCTGTCTCTTTTCCCTTTTGCCCATCATCTACAATCATTTTCTTAATTCAATTCCCAACCTACTTATAATAAACAATTGAAAATTGGGTTTTAAGCTTACTAAATCATTATTTCTAGCAATGCAAGCTCATGGAGATACGACTCTTCCCTTAAGTGCCCGTAGGTCCACCCACACCCAGATATTGATGCATTCGTTTCTCAAGCACAATGTCAAATATCCCTCTACTTTTATGTTACTCACTTTTACTTTTATAATAAAATATTATTAAAAAAAACAAAGAGATTTTATTAAATAGATATGCACATTTTCTACGTTAATGATCACAAATTTGGGAATTGCTCATTGGTTGTAAAGACTTTCTGAACAGGCTGCTGCAGAGTTTGGATTACTATGTGAGGACGTTTTGTTTTACCTGTGGTGGCAGATACCACAAAAATTATATACGGACTTTTTGTTGTTGTTCTTGTTGTTGCTCCTCAGCTTTCGTTAGTGTTTGTGTATTTAACGTGTGGCCTAAGACAGCTCTTCTTCTTCCAATGTGGCCCAAAGAAGGCAAAAGCCAACCCCGACCTAAGCCAACCTTCGTAGGATTCCTTAATGGATTTTCATCAGAATATGCAAGATTCTACCTGCAGATACAGCATATAACATAATACATGTACATATGCGTAATTACACCTAAACACACATAATTCACCTAAATATTCATACCTCGGTCTCATAGCTTTCATTTTAACATTTTAGTCATGAGACAGTAAACTTCAATAATGTGAAAGGAGTGAGTCCAAATTACATTTTTGAGAAATTGAAACCTCTTCATACGGCTGTATTTTACTTGCTCTAATAAGTAATCTTATGAAAGTTGTAGACCAAATTATGGGGTCGAATAGTCCACAGGATTCAGTAGTTTGATTTTTTTTTAAGAATCTATTTTATCTTTTTATTTCCTATTTCAAACAAATTTAAGATTAAAAGTTCAGAAGTTTATATTTTAGCTAGGACTGATTAAATTGTATAAGAAAAATAAAAACTCTAAGCAGCCTTGAATTTTACCAACAAATTTATCCCTTTTTTGCTCAGTTGGTTTGACTGACTATTCAACCTGGGCAGAACCTGGGAAAAATGCATTTTTCCCCATCTATGTGTCCCAAACTGAGATATTTTCATGTTGGACAAAATAGCCTATATTAATTCTTCGGAGGTCA
The DNA here is from genome assembly GCA_963574655.1 of Perodicticus potto. Taxonomy (NCBI): domain Eukaryota; kingdom Metazoa; phylum Chordata; class Mammalia; order Primates; family Lorisidae; genus Perodicticus; species Perodicticus potto. Next base: position 52,917 of record CAUYRH010050907.1, on the reverse strand, counting down.
AGAGTTTGACATTTGTGATCTGTGACCTTAATTTTATAAATATTTAGCCAGTTCTTTCTTTTTTTAGATTATCACTCTTTTTATTAAACTATTCCATCACCCTAAGTGATTACTAACCAGGCAAATCTACATTTACATTTCCAAAAGGGATGACTTTTTAGCGTGCAAGGCTAGGATATCGGTTGCCAAGAAGCTACTATAGATGAAAGTCCTCTCTTTTCTCCTTATCTTGGTTGAAATAACTTAGGGGAAAACATAAACACAAGCACCCTTCTAAGGGCAAGTTTTTTAAGACAGTAGAGTATTTTAATACAAGCAGAAGTGATTAGCAGATTTAGAGTAAGCTGGAAAAAAAATTAAAGCATTAGAACGCTCTATAGGCCAGTGTTTGTAAAGTTTAAAATTATTTTCCCGCTTCCAAGAAAAAATGTTCCCAGATGGCATTTTTTAAAAACCTCATCCAAAAAAATTGGCAGGGGCCAAAGTGACAAGTAAAAATGGGTAGATGTTTTGGAGAGGGCTGAATCAAAAAAAATAGGTAGGATGGGTCTTCGGGTTCAGGTGAAAGATGAGAGAAAGTTTTCATAGCTCTTTTTCTTTTATGGAATTTTCTTTTCCCAGTGATATGAGTTTTTTACAGTAATGGTAGATATCAGGGGGCTAGCTTAGTAATTTGTGTGAGGGCTTCATCTACTATAATGAAAGTTTAAGAGTTTTAGTGACTTACTTTCTATTCGTGTCTTGAAGGGGAGGGGAACGTTAATCTGCTAAATTTTTAGATCAAAACAGGAGTGGTTTTCCATTCTGTGTGAGCTCTTTTAACAGGCTCAGGAAATTTCTCAGGAAAGGCTATTCACAAAAACTAAATTAAAAGCTGCTCAGGTAGACTCAACAAAACTTCCCTTACAAATTCATAAAGAAGTGCAAGGCAAGAACTGGATTAAGGACCCCAAAACTCTAGGAAGAAAGATGCTTAGCTAAAAGTAATGATAACAATGAGTCATTTTCCATAATAGCTACTCTGTAGTCACATAGCAAGTAATCATGTAGTCTTAACTCTCTCCATAGATATAATCACCCTTTTCCAAACCCAAAAGTTGGGTGGCACCTGTGGCTCAAAGGAGTAGGGCGCTGGCCCCATATACCAGAGGTGGTGGGTTCCAACCCAGCACTGGCCAAAGAAAAAACAAAAAACAAAACCTAAAAGTAGTTTTTGAAATATCTTCCAGGTTCTGCATTACAGTAGATTGGCTGACCCACCCAGACCAGCAGACCATACCAAAAAAAATGACTCTAGAATCATGACCCCAGGAACTGAAATATGATTTCCAAGCCTTTATAATTTTACCCTGAAATCAGTTAATTCAAAAACCTAATTGCCTAATTTGTGGCCCACCAAACTGTACTTAAAACCCAAATTCTTGGAGAGGTGAATTTGAGAAATTCCTTCCATCTCCCCATATCGCACTATGTGGAATTAAACTCTTTCTGTGCTGTAAACCCTGATGTCTTGGTATATTGGCTTCCTCTTGGACGGTCAGCAAGTGAACCTGATAGCTGGCAACGTCAACATCCCACCGGAATTAGCTGGGAAAGTTCTCAAAAAAACAAGTATGGAGAGTTTAGCTGTTTATCAATTAAAAACGTACAGATACAGACTGTATATTTTGAATGTATTGTCATTAGGAGTCCTGTAAAACTTGACACTCCTTATTATTTAAGAATTTTCCATTCCATTATAAATCACTTAAGATCAAAGAAAGTCTTGTAATTCTTGTCAGTGAATATCAAAGTTTGTGGTCAGGGTTATTCCCACTGGTGTTTTAGATGCTACCCCTCCCAAAGGATTTTAATTGGTCATCTTGTGCCCAGCATTTAGAATATTTATTTTTATTTTCAGAAAATATTCATAAATGAGAACACAATAACCCCCAAAGTATAAGATCTAAATTATTTATAGCCCAAATGAAACCAAAATCAGTATATTCCATAAAAATTCTGAGCCAGACATGCAGATTGAATAAACTATTAAGCCAGGCATGTAAAAACAAAAGTGAATCCACCAGAAAAGATTGAGATCACCATGACAGAATGTAAATTCTGTAGAAACTAGAGGATTTTCTTTAAAAAGCAACTTTTTCCCTTAATATCAGAAGGGTTTTAAAAAAACCCCAAAACTTTTATAGTTCCAAGACGAAAGCAAAGTCCCTCATTTAAATCAGCCTCATAACCAAATCAGCATGTGAGTAAAGCCAAAGGAGGGATTCTCAGAATGGGAGAAAAGATGCACCAGGGCAGAAAAGGCAACTCAGGGAACCAGAGCCACAAAAGCTCAACAGTGACCACACAGGGGCTGCTGATCTGTCTGAGATAAATTCCCTTTGGTCCCACTTCTAATACACCAATTTGAGTCAACACAAAAAACAGAAAGAGAATCTGCAAAAATTAATATTTATTCAAGAATGAGCATTGCGATGAGAATATGAGTCCCACAGTATACGATGGGCATATTCAGGGAGATAAAAGAAGACAGGGTTGTAAAGGAAAAACAAGGAAGATTACATAATTGTTTTAAAATTATTATTCTTAGCTATATAGATTGATAACAAGGGAGGTGTTGTCAGAATTTTGACAAACCATTACTAGACAGACGTCCTTGCGGAAGTATTGTGTGTATGTGTGTCCGGCTCCGAGGGACTCTGTAAGCTGCTAGTTTTCACAGTCTTATGTGATGGTTCTTGTGACTGAGCATTCCTGCATGACGGCCCTTCCTCATGACGGCCTCCCCTGGCTCCATTCATCAGGGTTTATAACACAAGGGCCTCTGTTGATTCTGACATCACAACATTCACATTACTACCCGAATGAAGCACAGCTCTTTTCTTACCTCCCAACTCAATTCTGACACTGTATCTGTAAAACAGCCTACTAAAGCAAGACATGAAGTTGTGTTGTATGCTATTCACAGTTCTTCCATAGACTATTTCAGGGAGTAGAATATACTAAATATAAACATTATTCATTTTTATAGGGAAAGATAACTCGGCTTAGATGCAATCATCCTATCTAGTAGTTGTTGTTAATATTATTTGGGTGGGGTGTTAGATTTCTGTCACTGCTGTAACAAATTGCCACAAAGTGAGTGGTTTAAAACAACACAGATATATAATCTTGCAGTTATGCAGGTCAAAAGTCATAAAGTGAAGGTGTTGGCAAGTCTGAGTCCTGCGGGCCGTATGCCCTTGTGCAGGCTGATCACTTTTCCTGGGTCCTTACTGGTTCCCCATCTTCAACCCCAGCAGTGCAGCACCTTCACCTGTATCTCACTTCTGCTTCTATGTCCTTCTCTGACTCACAGCATTGTTTTCTCTCTTATCTTAACTATCCTACATCCCTTGAATAAGATATTTTTACAAAAAAAAAGATATTTTTACAAAAGAACTATCTGGATAATCTAAGATAATATTCCCATCCAAAGATCCATAATTTAAGCATATCTCTGAAGTCTTTTTAGCCATACTAAGTAACATACTAAGGCCCCAAGGGTCAAGACATCAACATCTCTGGGAGACTTTTATTTAGCCGATCAAAGCTATTCATTTAGATTCATTTAGCTGCAGGCCACTCTGATGAGTCCAAACTTATAGTAATGTCACACGAGCAGATGTCTGTGCACACACATACTCACACACATCAGCATACATTTGCACATTCTGATGTTCCACATTTGTGTTAATCCCGACGCAAATTGTTTCTTTTCTAGAGTGGATGGAACTTCTATTTAAGTTTACAGTCAAGGATTCAGAGGACTTTCTAAATTTACTGCAGCATTTCATAAGAAAAAGACCAAGTATTACCAGTTGAAAGCAAGATCAAAATCCCCAAATCCATTAATTTTTAATGAGGCATGATTGTGGGAAAGCATTTGAAGAACTTACAGCTGAAATAATGAAATTGTATCACCTATGATGATGGAGATTATATGTAAACTGTCAGGAAAAACCTATGTAATGCTACATCGATTATACTCATACTTACTCCTGGGCTTTAAATATCCCTGTGTATAACAGGAGCTTGTCAAGAAGAAGATGAAAGATTTGGCAACATTATAGAAAGCTGTTGGGGCTGTTGATACAGGAATGAAATAATTTATTTAAGAAATGAGATTAAAAAGACATACTAGTTTTCAAAATATTCTAAAAATTACATCATCTATTCAAGCATGGAATCTTGTAAAGAACAAACATGTTTTATACTGTTATAACTATTAGTATCAAAGTCAAACTGAAATATGGATTTTCTTATTCCAAGTCATGCCTTTTGGGTCTCACATCATGTTGGTCTGTAATTGTTTTTTATGATGTTACTGAAACTATCAAATAACGAATATGCAAAACACAATGCAGAACATACAGAGCAATATTGCAGGGTACATGAAAATGTGGACTCTGGAGCCAGAACACAACAGTACGAATTCCAACTCTACTAATTATTGGCAGGTGCTAGAATTTGGATATAGTTTGTTTCTCCCCAGCAAGGTGCGTGTTGACATTGACCCCCATGTTGGAGTTGGGACCTGGTGTGTGGGGTTTGGGTCACAGGGGTGGATCCCCACTGAATGCCTGATGCCTTCTCTGCCATAATTAACAAGTTCTCTGTTAAATGAACTTTGTGCCTCTTCCTCTTTCTCTTTTTCTTCTTCCCTCTTCATGCAATCTTCACATGCCAGCTCTGCTTTGCCTGCTCCCATGAATGGAAGCAGCCTAGGCCCTCACAGAAGCAAATGTCGGAGTCATACTTCTTAAATATCCTGGAGAAACATCAGCCCAATACATCTCTTGAACAAAAATGGACTAAGATAGATTTTTTAAATGCTGTTAATTTTCCCCAAAGCACAATGTTGTTGTTGTTGTTTTTTAGAAATAAAGGAGTTTGTATATTTAAGATATTTTGTGGTGATAAGAAATATGCAAGTATTAGCTAATGTAATAATAGTTATTCTCTGGCACAGGAGCAAAGACCAGAATTCGATAGTTTTAGCTTCTTTTTATTTCTGACATGGAAAATGTTACTTCAGAAATAAATTAGCATAAATTCTTACATTGTAGAAGGATTTCTAAAAATCCACAGGGTGGAAGAAATATATTTGAATAAGATAACATCTTGAGTCTCTTTTATAATTGTAAAACTTTCCTATGTATTTTTCAGGACAGAGTTAAAGCAAAAGTCATTTCCCCAACTAGATATTTTCTCTACTTTTTCTATACACCTCAATTCCAGGTTCCTCTAAATTACAACTGAGATATAAAGATTTGCATTTTAACTATGATAGGCATTAGTGTGCTAACATATGCCACAGAAGAAGGAGGAAAAAAGTGACTATAAATTTATATTTTTGGTGACTTTCCATAGCAAGTTCAACCTACACCTAATGTACAGTTATATTTGTAGAAATTGTACATGGTAATTATCAGCAAAACGGCAAGAGTAAAGCAAGTATTTTATGAAAATATTTAATTTTTCTCATTATTATTTTGAAGGGGGATAATGCTAATTTAGTGACTATCAAGGGCCCTAAATGTATCTTGTCAGGTACTGAGATTCCCAAGAATATAAGCCAATGAACATATGTATAACTTATACTCTAAATCAGGCTAAAGTGAGTCCTTTTTATCTTTCAGGTACTATGAAAAAAGTATAATTTTGTTAGAACACAAATATAAATTTAAAATTTGTTTCTAAACTTGAATCTGTAAAAATGTCATGATATAAAAAATATGGATTTGCAATGTGTACCACATATATTACAAAGCATTATTATCAACTGTGCGTTCACATCTTTGCATTGAATGCACTGTAATGGATTTTTTACTTCATCTACACTACAAATGCATTCCTCTTCATATAGAAAATTATTAGACAACAAATGAAAGGCATCTATTTATTATAAGCTAGCACTAGATGTGCATTTCAATTTGGTGCCCTGAAACTTATAAGTAGATACTTTTGAAATTGGTATAATTATTCTGAAGTGTAAAGAAACCCCATGAAATGTTGGAAATACTGAGGGCTTCTGTTTTAAAAAGAGATTTTTGTTTCCTTTATAGCTGATCAGGGTAAATTGGTTTATAATTATTTAAGAGCACAGAGGAGTATCCAACCTTTTTTCTTTTCTGCCACATTGGAAAAAGAAAATCTGTCACACATTAATACACAAACACTAAAGAAAGATGATTAGCATAAAAATGGCTCTTGCATACTCGTCCTGATCTCTGACACCACGGATGAGCAAAACTGGCCTCAAATAATCAGCATGCCGCCATGGGCCACAGGTTGAACACTCCTGTTTTAAGCTATGTTTATATAAAATAATGTGAATGGATTGCATCAAGAAAGAAATTAAGGATAAATTTCAGTGCTCCGGATAGGAAATGAATGAACATCATTTAAATGATAGAATTTTCCACCTTTGAAGTTTGCCAATAGCATTGTTATCTTTGAAGCTGTCTACCCAGTATTCTGAATGTCTTCAAAATTTTTGAGGTCAGCCAGGGAATGCTATTTTAAGCCAGCTAGTCAAAGGAAAGCCACACAAACATCTCTGTTATTTCTAAAGATGTCCTAAAGAATTATGAGCAAGTACCTTTCTCTCTTGAAAGTCCATGGACATCACCATTTCTTAAGCATGTTAGCTCTTAACACATTCATGTCAGACAATTTGATATTTTAAGTAGAGAGATTATGTGATTCTCACAAATGCATCAGTTTAAAGGGAGAAAGGATAGAATGAATAATCCAGATCTTTCGATTTAGGGTGAACTGTTTTTTCATCTGGAAAATTGACTAAAGCAGGTCAGTTCCATAAAAATTCTGTTATCATCACAGCAAATAAAACTGCTGAGAAAGGAGGCTGAGCACCAGGCCCCGAGGCTTTGCTGACCACCACGGAGATATGCTACATAAACAAAGAGCAGAGAGGACTCCACATCCTTGACTAGTCCCAACTCCAGGGTATCAAGAGATTTTTAAGTTAAATATTTCTTAAACATGGAATACATGAACTAATGAATGGTAACAATCAGTCAGCATTTTACTGCCTTAAAATCGGAATTATACATTTTTTTAATAGGACAACCCCAAAGTGAATCCATTGAATTTTTCACATGGAAATCTGTTTTGAGGAACAAAATGAATATTTCAGATTTGCAATACACCACAAAATCTGACAAACAAAAGAGGAAAATAATGTATAGAAACAGAGAAGGTCAAGAGCGACATTCAAAGAAGAAACGTCACAACAGCAGGTGTTCAATGTGTTTTCCAACTGTGAGGGGATCAAATTGTGGGAATAAAGAATCATTCAAAATTTAAGCATTGAAAATTTCTATAAATCTAGTTTTAAAATTTGAATATTTTTACTTTCTTTCATTTTATAAAATCAATATCTTTTAAAAATTATTTTTCTCTGATAATTTTGTTTTTTTAACGTGACTCAAGAACATCCATTTTGTAGGATTAGGAAACTGATGTATTTTACATGTTTTTCATGACCATGATTTAGTGATTAACAAATATATTTTAAATAATAGCCTAAAAAAGAATCAAATCAGTCTTTTAGTGGGAATTTTTATCATAAAAATGGAACATGGAACACTTCTGTTAGTTTTACTTCTTTCTCCCCCAGCAGAATCTTAAGACACATCGTGCACACCCACACACGCACACACTCACACGCACAGAGCCTCTGTTTATATATATGTGGTACAAATTCTGGAAATGTTATTTTAAGTGTGACAAACTGATAGAATGATTTTCACATTTTCTAAATACTAGCTTTTTTTTTTTTTTTTTTTGCAATTTTTTGGGATGGGGCCTGGTTTGAACCCACCACCTCCTGTATATGGAGCTGGTGCCCTATGCCTTGAGCTACAGGCACCGACCTAAATACTAGCTTTTTTTTTTTTTATCTCTATAACCTTGTAACAAGTACAATTCAATAAATGACAGACAAATTTTGGACACAAAAGTACCATCGTTTACAAAGACAAAAATTATTCCACTGTTCTCTAAGTTTATCAACTTCTTTCTTCAATTAAGTTTATACAACTCAACATAGGAGAAGCTTAAAACAGAATGATTCCATTTTCCCTTTTGCAATTTTTGTGTGAATGTTTAATTTTCTAAGATTTATAGATATTTCAGCTTTATCAATACATTTGTAGGAATTTTTCTGCTGGAATTTCTCAAAATTTTATATGTCATTTCAAATTCTAAATAAGAATCTAAAAAAGAATCAGCCTTTTAGTGGGAATTTTTATCATGAAAAAGTTATCTTTCCTTCTAAAGCTTTTCATTAATTTCTCAGAATATATAATATATAATTTCCCTTCTTCCTTTTTGCTACTTTTTCCAGCAAACAGGTTGGAAACTTTGTAAGCTTATTAAACTCTTATATCAACTAACAGTCACATTTTTCAATCCTTCAATATTACAAATAGGATTAAAGTAATAATCATATTCTTTACATTTTCACCATTTTTATTTCTGAATGATGGTATATGTTTCACACATCTCAGTTCAGGCTGCTTATAACAAATAACATACAGGTGGCCTATAAACTAAGAAACAAAAAATGTTTTCTTACGGTTTGGGTGCTACAAGTCCTCATCCTAGCTCAGAGCACCAGCATGGTCTGGTCCTGTTTGCAGGCCCTCTGCGGGTTGCAGACCAGCGACTTCTCATGGTATCTTCACATGGCAGGGAGTAGACAGCGCCTGACTCCTCCAAGGAAACTCTTCTCCTTCATAAGCATCTGTCCTCATGAGTTCATTTAATCCTAATGATCTCCCGGAGGCCCCACCTCCTAAAACCAGCACATTGGGAACTAAAAATTTAACAAATAAATTTTGGAAGGACCTAAATATTTACTCTGTGAACTTGTGAAACTAACCCTGAGACAGTGTAAACAGGCAATTTCATTTGAATTTTTTCTTTTTTGGAGACAGAGTCTCACTATGTCACCCTCAGTAGAGTGCCACGGTGTCATAGCTCACAGCAACCTCAGACTCTTGGGTTTAAGCGGTTCTCTTGCCTCAGTCTCCCAAGTAGCTGGGGCAACAGGCACCCACCACAATGCCCAGATATTTTGTTGTTGTTATAGTTGTTATTGTTGTCATTGTTGTATAGCTGGCCCAGGCCAGGTTAGAACCTGCTAGCCCCGATGTATGTGGCTGGCACCCTAACCACTGAGAAATAGTGGTGAGCCAAGGGTCATCTTAAATTATTGGCTATTATGAATATTATTTCTATTAATATTAGTGTACAACTCTTTGTATAGATGAATGTAGTTAGTTTGTTAGTTATTTGAGACAGAGTCTCATTTTGTCACCCTCAATAGAGTGTAGAGTCGTCATTGCTCACAGCAACCTCAAAGTCTTAGACTCAAGCTATTCTCTTACCTCAGCCTCCCAAGTAGTTGGGACTACAGGCGCCGGCCACAACGCCCAGCTATTTTTTTTTTTTTTTTTTTTTTTTTTTAGAGATGGGGTCTCTCTCTCTGTTTCAGGTTGGCCTCGAAATCCTGAGCTCAAGCAATCCACCTGCCTGGGCCTCTCAGAGTGCTAGGATTACAGGTGTGAGCCACTGCGCTCGTCTTCATTTCAAGTATTAGAAGAAAAAGCTTGGTGGGTAGGGCACAGACCACCCAGGGCTGGTTGGTTGGAACCTGGGCCTGCTAAAACAAAAAAATAGCCAGGCATTGTGGTGAGTGCCTGTAGTCAGTCCCAACTACTTGGGAGGCTGAGATAAGAGGATCACTTGAACCCAACAGTTTGAGGCACAGTGAGACTCTGTCTCAAGAAATAAAAGGAAAATAATGTGCTTTCCTGCCAGATGCAATGGCTCATGCCTATAATCCCAGCACTCCAGAGACTGAGCCAGGTGGAGCCTGAGCCTGAGCTCATGAGTTGGAGACCAGCCTGAGCCAGAGTGAGACACTCCCTTCTCTAAAAAATAGCTGGGCGTTGTGGTGGGCACCTATAGTCCCAATTACTTGGGAGGCTGAGACAAGAGAATCACGTAAGCCCAAGAGTTTGAGGTTGGTGTGAGCTGTGACACCACAGCACTCTACTGAGGGTGAGGAGGTGAGACTCTGTCTCAGAAAAAAAAAAAAAAAGTGATTTCCTAAAAACAATAATGAAACAATGTAGTTAACTGTTGAAAAAAGAACTAACAGTTCAAATGAAGTTTCAGGGACAATGTTAATACCAAGACTTTTGTAAGTATGTGAACATAAGCTTTGATTCAATTCCACTGGATTATACACTTCAATTCATTTCCAGCCATGAGGACCAACGTGGTATCTATGTAATAAGAACAAATTCAACACCGTAATTCTTTATCCTACAATTTAAAATTTAGAATTACATTGCTGGAGAACAGATCACAGTAACTACATCATTGGCAGTGATATTTAGAGGCCACGCATTTAGGTGGAGACAGCACCTATGTAATTATGTTCTGCTTTTCTCTTGATCAAGGATAAATAAAACAGCACAATTTCAAAGCATAAGAAACAACAACTCATTATTTGCTGTGGTTACTATAATTTTGTTTTACTATTAAAGCAGAAATCAAAGAGTGAAAACATTATGACTGTGTTATGAGCGGATGTGGCTCCTGAAGTGCCTTGTTTTTTCCTTCAGCGACCCAATCAAGGCTCAGTGGCTTCCCTGCCTCAGTGAGTGAAAAATCAAATTATGTAGAGCAGCTCATGATGGTTCACTTCGTTAAGTGGGTTGGGGGAAAAGAGTAAGAGGAAGAGGAAAAGATTCTACTTTATTACACAAAGGGATTCTTCCAGACTCTCATTAGGTCATACTCATTTTTTTTTATTTTTATGTATGCCTATATCCTAAACCACATTTTGAAAAGGAACGTTTATAGAAAAATGGCCCACAAAATGCCAGCAAATGAGCCTGTGTTCTTAGTTTTCAGAAATGTAAATACCCAAACACAAGATACTCGAGCCTGGACATTTCATGGGAAACACTGTATAATTTTCAATAAACTTTCTAAACGTGCTCCAGAAGGATGCACTTCTACCCATACTGACTTATATGCATTGGTGTTATTCTGATGTTCAGCCATGTAGCAAATGAGTAAATTATACAATAGTAGGAATAAACTTAAAGTACATGTAATAATATCTGGGTATGCCAACTTCACTTGTGACTATAGATATCATGTTTATTCTTGGTGGTCTTTTAAGACACACAATGTTTTTCATTATGTTTTAAATTAATCTGTCATTTGTCAAGTAACAACATGCTGTATTTGTTTTCTGGATGAGATGACATTTAAAAAGAAATTCAAGTTACAGATTGTACATTTATTATGTTAGAAGAAATTGTGTTGGTTAACAAAGCTAACCATTTAACCAAATACATTCTCAGATTAAGTAGCTGCAAGGATTAATTACAAATGAATTTTATTTTGAGACTAGTGCTTGTAAAGTGTTTTTGAAATTAAATACAGTTAATGGGCTTTTCTACAAATTATCTAGTTCAGGAAACTGCCTGTTACTCCAGGGTTAGGTTCACTGGTTCATGGACTGAATATTTAGTTCTTTCCAAAATTTTGTATGTTAAAACCTTACATATGCTGTAGAGAACAAAATAAATGATAAACAGAGTGTCCACAAAGTTGATGTGTATAGTTTAAATTGTACATGAACTTTATGGACACCCTGTATAATCTGTTTAATATATTTCTATAATATAAGGTCATTTCTATATTAGCCTATTTGATCTAACCTTCAGTTGCAATTGTTAGAAAGACTACAACTTTTAATATGTTATCCTGGACTTATTTTATTTTATTTAATTGAAAAGTATGTTTATTTCAGGTTAGTGTGAGGGTAAAAACAACCAGGTTAAAATATTTGATATTGTTCTGCATAATCCTTCTTGTGGCTGTGTCTCACCCTCAGGAGGTGTGCCAAACAGTCCCACACCGTGCCCATTCAGTGAGAACACCACATCCTTCTCTCCTTTCTCCCTACCTCGTGACCCTTCCCCCAACTTTAATTGAAATGAGTTTTTGTCCTCTGTGGGCATGCATTAGATGAAGTCTACTCGCTTCATACTAATATTGAGTACGTTGGATAATTGCTTTTCCATTCTTGTGATACTTTACTAAGAAGAATGTGTTTCTATGCCTTAGTTTTTCATCTGTGAAATGACAATAAGACTAAAGGCTAACACAGAATTTTTGTCTTAAATGTTATAATTCATATAAAGTTTTTAAAATAGTGAGTATTCAATACATTATTTTTATTTATCATATTTATAGTCATGAGAAAGCCTTCAGTATAGTAATTCAATAAGGTATATTTGTCTTCATTTTTAAGAATTATGAAAAAGTATGTGCCAGACCAGTAAACACAATACAGGTGGTTATCTGTTCATTAATTTAGCATGCAATTAATTTTTTAAAAATTAAAAACACACACCCATATATGCACATATTCACCATAGAATATATGCAATGTTGACTGAACATAGAAAGGGCTGAGTGTTGGTGCATCCGCAAAATTTGAATGTTAGAACCCTTATCCCCAATATTTGCAGGTGGAGCTTTTGGAAGGTAATTAGGGTTAGATTAGATCCTCAATACAGAGATTTCCATAATGGAATTAATGTCTTTATAAATAAGAGACATGAGTTCACTCTCTCTTCGTAAAGGTACCAAGAGAGAACACAACCAAAAGGAAGGCCCTCTCCCCAAACCCATCATGCTAGAACACTGTTCTTGGACTTTCAGACTCTAGAATGTGAGAAACAAATTTCTATTGGTTAAGCCACCCAGTTGGTGCTAATTTGTTATGGCAGCCTGAGCTCATTAAAACAAACACTAAGTTAATCTTAATAATTATAATTACAATCCAGTAAAATAGATAGTTAAGTCATGAGTTACAAGTGTCTTTAGAAGAGATAAGTTCGTGTTTTTTCTTTTTTTCATGAGAGACAGTAGCTGTTATAATTACCATATTTATAAAGGATGTATGTATTTTTCTTAGGTTCACTAAAAATAGAAATTCATCAAAATGTAGCAATTTCATGAAGTCTAGATGTATAAAGTTGAACTCCCATCACTTTTGCTAAACAAATTATAAAAGAGTGAGATATAGGGGGAAAGGTTTCATGCAATCAAAAATTTATGTATAAATATGCCTATGTATTTAAACTTCAGTATAAATAATGGTAACATATGTTTTACACCTGTGAAAATGATTTACATTATTTTAAAGACATAAATGAATTTAGGTATTTTAATGATCTTTATATGAATGATTCCTGAAATCTTAAAGAAAATTAAAATTTAATTTCAAATTCATAATTACTCCATTACGGGATCTACATGTCACTCATTATATGTTTCATACATATTTATTTATTTGATTAAAATACAGAGTTAATTTCCTTAAGTAATACAGATAATGGAGTTTTAAAAGTTTTTTCCTAATTTTAGTAATTAATTCCATCCCTTCTTGAACTTAAACTTATCCCTGTAGAATGTTGTGGTTATCACCTTACACACATAAATGCTTTCTAATCTGCTTTCGTAGGGCATCTTGATGTAGTTCTGTTAAGGTCGTGATATATGATTTGATCTGACTACTACATATATTGTTAAAAGGAGAACTTTGGATTTGATTTCTTGGCTCACGTTAATGCTAATACGTTGGGAATGAGATGTGTAATGAACCTGTGTGTAGAAAGAGGATGACGGCTTATTTGAATTTCTGTAGATGCTGCAGGGCTAAGGAGTACCAGGATCCAAACTAAACTCAGAGAGAGCTTTTATTGCTTCCTTAACCTTAGAGAGAGACATGGAAATTTTTAATTATTTTTGCATTCCATAATGCCTGAGATAAAAAATCTATTAATCAAGGATTATAAACTTCCTTTTAAGCTAGTTCCTAAATCATATCTTGATATATAGTCAACACAGGTTGTGTAAGATCAGAGATGCTAAGTCAATTAAAATAAACTTCTTTAATTTCAACTGTTCATATGCTTGGTCCTCCAAGGTGCTGCTGTTCACGAAACTTAATTATTTTTCTTTCTGTTATGAGTTTCCTTTTAGTTTTTTTTTTGTTGTTGTTTTGTTTTGGTCGGGGCCGATTTGAACCCACCACCTCTGATGTATGGGGTGGGCGCCCTACTCCTTTGAACCACAGGCGCCGCACAGATTTGGTATTTTTTTTTTTAATCCCTGCAAGGCATCTTAACTACTTTAATATTTATTTACTTTTAATTCTGATGTCTTTTTCTGCACAAAAGATAATTTTCTAATACCTAAAATTGTTTATTCATGTTTTGTTTGTGATGTTAAGGGATTTAAATTTTTCCAAAAATAATTATTTAAGTTAATAGCTATACCATCTTTGTGAGTATGCTCACATGCCTGCACACACACACTCTCATGTTCCACATGACAGATCCTTGCAGAATCCTGATTATTTTTAATCATTCAAATTAGCTTTATGACATGTTGTTGATTATATCCATCATTTTGTCAGGGCCCTATTATTCTTGAATAAATTTCTAGTTGTGACATTATTCCTAAGGGAAATAAGTTGTGTTTTATTGTAATTTTTGATGAGAGTTTAGGAAATTTATCCTGTAGAAAGAGAAAAAAAAAACAAGTTATGCCTTTCTCTAAGTTAAAGGCAATGCCAGAAGTTTTACCAAGGGGTGTGGGTAATGCCACTATCACTGTGTAATACCATAATTCCCTACAGCGATCTCTAATATGCAATGAATCTGAATTCCAGTTTATGCCTAAAGCACTCATTTGACTCACTGACCCTTTTCAAGGAAATAGTTTTATTTTCATTTAATGTCTCCAGTACTTATTCTTAGTAAATTGTAGGCATTAGATACATTGAATTGATGTAAGAGTTAATATCATGCATATTTGGGAAAGCTTAATCTGGCATGTTAAAATAATTAAAAAGGAAAAACAATTGATAGCCTTTTTTGTTTTTAATAGGAAACTGAGGACAATATTCAAATACATAGGAGACTAAGGGCGATTTCAAACAGGAAAGATGGAAGATAGAAAGTTGCCAATAAGAAGGAAGCATAAATCGCAGTAGGATAAACGGAAGGTGAGGGGAGACATCAAGATACACGAAATATCTATTTGGTGGACTACGCTTATGCTGGTTTCTAAGGGTAGACAGGGCAGTCTGCTCCTTGTCTTATCTAAAATATTTTTGTTTTAAAAAGAGAAACTAAAAGTTATGTATTACATTTAATTTTCTCAGCAGGCTAGTTCCATATCCCTTGAAATCTTGATTTTATTGTTAGGTGTTATTTCAACTTTAGCATTTTTTTTTTTTTTTGCAGTTTTTGGCCTGGGCTGGGTTTGAACCCGCCACCTCTGGCATATGGGGCTGGCACCCTACTCCTCTGAGCCACAGGTGCCGCCTCAACATTAGCATTTTAATTAAAAAAGGCAATTTTCGTGTATCTAGAGGATGCCAATTATTTAGTAAACTTCAGGTAATTATTTTTTTCTCATTTTTTCCACATAAAATACAGGTTAAAAATGATCAACTAATATTAGTGTCTTGTGGTTCTTATATACTTCTTTTAATTATTATTTAGCTGTTAATCTAAGTAATTCAAAATCACTTGTTATGCAGTGACTAATTGTTAATGGTAATATTACATTAACTACCTATTATTTTTGTATTCCTACAAAACAGTAGGATTTTATGTATCAATGCTTCTAATATTTTATATAAGATCACAAATACAAAAACAATTGTTTAGTACATTTATTTGTTCTTTGCTTCGGATTTTGAATTGTGTTAAAATATCTAAATTTCTAGGTTTTCCCAGAAATGTATAAAATATTTGATATTTGTTAATTTACTAAGTAAAATCTTATCACCGAAGGTTAGACAAAGGAAACTAAGTAACTCATAAAGTTGCAAGAAACATCTCCAGGTGCTTGTGTTAGGTCTCTGCTATTCTATGATTCCTTTATGGGACACAAGCACACATACATACATACAGGTACACACACATGCACAGCTGTAGTGCATTGGAGTCTTGTGTTTGCACCAGAGTTTAGTCAATTTATTGCCTATGCTGCATGTATTAATAGGAAATTTTATGTTGACAGAGTATCTTTAAATTAAGCAGTTAATAAATAAATATGAAAATTAGAACTCACCAATCATAGTCAACTTTTTGTACTACTATCAGGTTTTTACTATATTCTACTCTATTATTACAGAAACTTGTTAAGTAAAGAAATTTTAAAAAGACTTTGAAATGAGCTTTAATAACACATAATTCAATACTTAGGATTTGTAGAAGAATCACTCCCATGAAAAACTGGACTGGCTTGTTATGTCGCAATAATGTCCTTTTAACCCTTCACCCACATTCCTCTAAGTTAAATAATGTAACACTTTATGTATTTAATGTCATATTAAATTATGTGTTATATAGGATTTGCTGAAAGAAAGCCTCTGGAAGAACCGTGGAGATCTTTGGCCAAATTGAAAGCTCAGAAGAAGGTCAAATACTCCTTTCTGACCTGGGAACAGACTCATTTACCAAGGCTGACAAGTCCAAAAAGTCAATCATTGTCTTAGATACCCAAGGACAGGCAAAACCTTCAAGCCCTGGGTACCAGATAAGCAGGAAAATATTCTCAGAATTTAACATGAAATTCTTTGGCCATGGTTTATACTAATGTTAAAATAAGAAATATTTATATTCACTTATGAATATTAAACCCAAGAAGTATTAGAAGTATCAAATACTAACATTATATAACAGTAGCTGCATTTAGAGATCTTGCTTACTATAACCTCATTTACATGGGGAAACAATGTTTACATGAAATATTTGCTAACATTGAAAAGATAATAGTGGACACAAAACTGCCTTTTCAGTTTTTTTAAATCATTTGCCAAGTATTAAGTTTGCATTGCCTTAAAAGAATTATGATATACTTTGGGTGGTGGACAAGGAAGATCCTCCCATTGTTATTAGGAAACTCACATTATAATATAGACATGTAAAAATGATTGCAGGGAGGAGGCTTGAGTGTGGCAAAAGCAGGAAAAGATTACCAAATTTATTATCATTTTGATTTCATAAAACTGGCAGCAGGAATAGATTTTTACTCATACACTCAGAAAGAGCATCCAACTTTTAAGGGAGAAAGACATAATATACAAGTATATAGAAAAGGAATTGGATTTCAACTTGATACATAAAACATTATGATGTTGGTATTGTACTTGGTTAATTTAATACTGCAAGCTGTTTCATGAATCATAATGATACCGGAATTTCAGGTTCTTGGTCTCGGTGATTTGAAGAATAAATTCGCGGACCACAGATAGTGATATGACAGAATTTATTTTCAGAAAACAATACAAAAAACACGAAAGCTCCTGGTAGAGCGAGAGAGAACTCAAGTGTGGAGAGAAAAGCTCTCTCCGTTTCTCTCCCTGTCTTTCCCCCTTTAGGCTCTTAGTCTCGGGGTATATATAGGTGTGTGTGCGCTGAGCTGGCCGGGGTACCAAATGTCCTGCATCATTAACATTTCGAAATATTATGTAGCACAATGGATGTGGAGTGATTCCATTTCATTAAAAAGATCATTGCAGTTGTAAAAATTCATTCTAAAAAATCTTCCTTTATTTTTTCAATATCAAAAAACCATAAAATTTTAACAACATTCCAACAAAGCAACGCCTACCAGATGTATGCAAAGGCAACACTTTTGTGTAGAAAGTAGAACTTGGAAATTAGGATTTACCCTATTCAAAGACGAATAGACATGATATAGTACTAATAAAAACTTATTTAAATGTATTTATTCCAACAACTGAAGAGAAGAGCTGAAAAGAATCCTGAAACACAGGAAAACAAACAAACAAAAAAAAAGATTAGTGCAGTGCAATAAATAAATAAATAAAGGAAGGAAAGAAAGAAAGGAAAGAAGAAAGAAAAAAGATGAAGCAGAATTTATTATAAATAAATGTACTTTATAGTATTAGAAAATGTGCTAGAAGACCCCAAATAAAAAACAATATTTAAAATATATATTAAGCTTAACTATATAAATCTATTTTGTGATACTGCACGTAAATATGAGAATTATTTAGGGCATGAGGGAAGATAATAAAGTGGGATAAGCATTCCCACCTTACATCAATGTATGAATAAATATATTTAATTCTTGTCATTGATCATTCAAGAAAATGAAGTAGAAAATAATAGTATGGATAATTTATTCCAAATAGCAGAGGGTAAAATATCAAAGTGAATATAGAAGAAATCTCAAAAATATCAAAATGGGTTTGGTGTATTGGCTCATGCCTGTAATTCTAGCACTCTGGGAGGCTGAGGGGGAGGGGACTGCTTGAGGTCAGAATTCAAAACCAGCCAGAGCAAGAGCAAGACCCCATCTTTACAAAAACAGAAATCCCAGCTGCTGGGGAAGCTGAAACAGAAGAGTTGCTTGAGCCCAGGAGTAGGGAGCTATGATGATATCACTAACCCCTAGTACATAGAACAGAGTAAAACTTTTCTTTAAAAAAGAAAATATATATATACATAAGCAGAAACAAATAAAAGTAGAAATCATAAAACTAAATGATAAAAGTACTGATACAATGACAAATCCTCACATGACTGACACATTTGTACACTTAGAGACTTATGAGAGATTTACAACAGAACCTATAGTCATGTCAAATATTCATGAAACTTTTACAGAAGTCTAGAAAGTTAATATCAAAAATATTTAAACATGGACCATAGAGAAAATTTATTAAGAGATAAATGAAGTTTAAAAATAACTTAGCTTTTGGAAATTCAAAATTACTCTCAAAAATAGACCAAATTTTTATAATCCCTGATGTGCTAACACTTGTTTAGCATTATATATGTATAATGCAGCAGTGAATGATAGGGAAGGAAAAAGCCCATCATCAGATAGGGTGAGAAATTTTAACTTATGGCATTATTCTCACTTTCCGCCTGTCACAGATCTCACTGCAAATTAAATGCATTTTTATTATTAAAAGCTATAATGAATATTTCAAAGTTTGGTAAGTATAAGAAATATGTGGAATTTAAAACGAATTTTTCGTTAAGTATTTAAAAGCAATAAACTTATATATTAAAAAGGAAAAACCATAAGATTTTTGGCACTAGGACTTCTATTAATATTTTGACACCAACGGTCTCTAATTTACCAATTTTTTACTTAAAGTTTCTTATGTCTTCTGCATAATATGCTAGTAATATTTGAACAAGTGAGCATTTTATTGGTATGCTTATGAATATACCTTTCCAATTTTCATAAAGATAACTTCATTAGAAATATGGTGTGAATATTTTGTATCACAGCAAAATATAAAGAGTCCACTCCTCCAAAATTAAATTACATTTGTCTGAAATTTTGTGTACCAAAATGTCCACTATAAAGTTTAGAGCTAAAGTCAAGTGCCCTAGGAATTCATATTGAGTGTACTACTTACTGGTTATTTGACTTTTGAAATTTGACACTTTGTTGCTTTATACCTGAAAAAATAATATCTACCTCATTAAGGTAGAGATTCATTCAGATTTTAACAGGCTGGCAAAATATCTATTGTCACCTGATATCATCTACATTGTTCAATGATTCATTTGCTTAGTCATTCATTTGTTTAAAATGTATTTCCTGAGACCTTACTTCTATGTTTAAAACTGCTGTATGTGTGTTGGAGACATTAACGAACAGAAAAAAAAGTCTCTAGCTTCCAGGAGCTTATATTCCAGTGACTATCAGACCAAAATTATAAAAGCATTTAAACCTGTTTAGCATCTCATAGAAAAGCATGAAGACTGTATGTTTAGAGATGTTACGTGCCATATCTGCATAGAGTTATTATTTTTCCTCAATAACTAATTAGAAAGTCATCTCCAATGTCAATACACACAATCATTGTGTGTATAATTATTATTGATTTTTATTCATTAAATTTCTCAGAAAATTGTGAGTCTAATTTTATTGCTTCTCATCCCTTTAAGATTTTTTCTTCTTGATTCTGGGCCTTCCAACTCTTTTCTGTGTACTAGATAAATGTTTAGCAATTTGAATAATTCATAGGACTGCTGTTATTTAAAGACTACAATGTTTTGGCAATGTACATTGACTAACAACTATTTTCTTTGGACTATTTGTATATTTCATCAAACTCAATGCATCTTGCACTGAAAAGAAAGAATAGGGGGAAGAATCAAATATTTGTTAAGTTCCTACTCTGTATGGTGATTTAATGCCTCCAAATGTCCACAGCAACTAAGGGAGATACATATTTCTAACATAATTTAAAGGTGAAAAATGAAGACTAATTGAATAGTGGCAGAATAAAGGATTGATGCCTAATCTGACTCCATAGGTGATTAAGTTTTTTTTTTTAATACAAAGGTAAATATGGACAAGTTGTTAAGAGAAAATTAGTATCTTCTTTTTATGCATAAGTCACACACACACAAAAAGAAAATGAAATTGATGCAAGAATATGACAAGAATCCAGGATCAACTGTGATTGACATAGATCTAGACCCAGTTTTCAGTCAGTTATGGAGCAGGTAGATGGTAGAGCTGAACATCGTTTCTGAGTAAGCCCTTGGGCCGCGTGATCTTCACGTGCCTGGGGGCTGAATGTGTGAGGACTGATCTACAACTTACCGTGAAGCCGGCAAGATATCCCCAATGCACAAGTGAATATTTTCTGCTAAAAATTGCATGTTTACAAGAATACTAGTATATACTTCTTGACCCATCAGTATATTGACTTAAAACTTTCTCGAAACTTTTTATTGTTCTTTGTCCACATACCCAGAAACCCAAACTCTCAAACATTTTTAAGCCTTTGTCTCATCAATCATTTTGACAGCAATTGGGCGGGATCAGAGACCCATAAAAAGTTGCATTCTGGATGAAAAAACAACTCAGTAAAAAAATCTGTTGAAAATGAAAACTTTCCATCATTCTCACACAGTCTACCTTCTTGAATTTTCATGCATCAACAGAAAAGAGAGAACAAAATCAGCAATGTACATCCAATGACTGGTAAGAGTTGAAAACCTCACTTTAAACATAGATTTGTTTATCTTTTGTCAAATGGGTTTTCAGAATATTTAATTCTTTCTTCATTATTTGAAGGCATATATAACACATATTTTGATTTCTTACTTCAGTTCTTCTACAATAGTGATTGATAAGCAATTCCTTCAAAACAGTTTTTTTTTCCTTTTCCTTCAAATGAAACTTCTCATTGAAGTTTACAAGATTTATAGCTGAAAGGTTATTTTAACACACAGAAAATGCAGAAAAACTGTACAGGCTATTTTGTTTTGTTTGAGGTGTGTGCGTGTGTGTTTCCTTTTTTGTTTGGTTTGCTTAAGAAAATACCACTTATTTTTCTAAAAAATGAATTGTGTTGGAATGATTATGTGTTTGAAATGTTTAGCTTTTGCAACTTAACTGTAAACTAAAATCTGTCTGTGAAATGTTTGTCAAATATACCTTAAGTAAATCGATTAATAAATTGAAATTAATTAAATTCATTTATACAGAAAAAGATACACTTGTCTCTGTTCATAACAGAAGAATAAAAACTAACTTTGCTTTGAGAAAATTTAGGAATATTACAAGCTTTTAAAAGCTTACTTAAATAATGTGATTCATATTTTAAATGAAAGAATTTTTGATATGTCTTTTTCTCACAACTTTTCATACTTTTTTGTTGTTGTTGTTATTGAGACAGAGTCTCACTATGTCACCCTTGGTAGAGTGCTTTGGTATCACAGCTCACAGCAACTTCAAGCTGTTGGGCTTAAGTTAGTGTCTTACCTCAGCCTCCCAAGCATATGGGACCACAGGCGCCCACCACAATGCCTGGATACTTTTTGGTTGTAGTTGTCGTTGCTGTTTACCTGGCCCCAGGCGAGGTTCAAACCCACCAGCTCTGGTGTATGTGGCTGGTGCCCTAACCACTGATCACAGGTATCGCCAAAACTTCTCATACTTAAATCCTCTATTTTTGACAAATTGATATTGACATTTGTAGTATTGTTTCCCATTTATTGTCTTTTACATTGTATGAATTTTTTTACAAGTTTCCAGAGTTGTAAAAAGTTTTCCTAGAATAGATCTGTGTAAAGCATCTGAAACATAGTGTTGTTTAGAGATCATTTTAAGATGAAGAGACAATCACTGCCCAAGGTATTGAATTTGCCTACTTAATCTCCAATTTGAATGAATTATTTCAAAACTAGACCTAGCCATTAAGCATGTTTCACTGTATGAACAAAATTTCGTTGGAGAAATTCCTAATTCTGTTGTTTTCTGTTTCATAGTTACAAGAACTATTCCTTGAAAATATTAAAAGATTTTAAAACCTTGTATTTTGGCAATGAGGCAATTTATAGAGCATTTTAATGGGGTGAGAATAAAGTTTTAAAATTTTAAAATGGCAGTTTCCGCATATGTAATGCTTTTAACAATTATAAAGTATAAAGCAAGCAAAAGAGTATATTTAATCTATTTAATAGCTGTAGGTGAAGAACAAATACCAATTTTAAGTGTTTATTTTAATTAAGTTTTCCTTGATAGTTCCCGAAGTGATACAATTGATATTTATTTGTACAAGAATCACTTTCTTGACTTTTCAGATTCACAGTCATTGTTTTTGGGCTTTATCTATTATAGAGACACTTCCTTCACTCTCATTGTGGCTCTGAAAAATATCGATCTGAAAATGGACTGCCCAAGGACAATGAGCCCATAAATTGCTACATGTTCTTCCAACAATTAGACTCGTTTGCTCTTTGAAAATGCATGCTTGTATCTGCCTGGCCAGTTATGTATCTTTGGAAAAGTTTCTTTTCATGCTTCTTGGCCATTTTTGTAATAAGGTTGTTTGTCTTTTTCTTGCTGATGTGCTTGAGTTCTTTGTAGATTCTGGTTATTAGCTCTTTATCTAATGGGAATACATTCTCCCATTCTGTAGGTTGTCTATTTGCTCTATGGCTTGTGTCCTTGGCTGTGTAGAAGTTTTTAAGCTTCATCAAATTCCATTTATTCATGTTTGTTATTGCTGTGAGCACCATTGGGGTCTTCCTCATAAATACATTGCCTAGGCCAATATCTAGAAGAATATTTCCAAATTTTCTTTTAGAATTCTTATACTTTTATGCCTTAAATTGAAGACTTTTATCCATCTTCAATTAATTCGTATGAGTGGTGAGAGATATGGTTTCTTTTTCATTCATCTGCATGTGGCTATTCAGTTTTCCTAGTATCATTTATTGAGTAGGGAATTGTTTTCCCCATGCCATTTCTTTTTCTGTCTTTTTTAAATTTTATTTTTATTTTTGACATATACAGGTGTTTATTAGGTTTCCACTTTTTGCTTTCACAGAATTAAAAAGGCTTAACATTTAATAACAATAATAATGTATAAGATAAGGACTAGAAACAAAAACCTCATAAAGAATGAAGACAAATACATTCAGAAGAGAAATCAGACAATTGCTGCATCAAAATATTAAGCAATAATAATAATAATAATTTTTCTTTCTTGAGCCAACAAATTTCTGCAGTGAAGAAACTTACAATAAGTAAATCTAGCTTGTATTTTACTTAAACCCTTACCTAAATAGAGAAAAAAATATGGTTTTAACTTCTAAAATGATTCTCATTCTTTGTGAATTCATAATCCCAGAAAAGAGAACTTTTGGCGATTTCCCAAATTAAACTACTTGCATAATGATATTGATTTTCTACTCATGGAGAAGAGAACTTGCTTTCTGATTTTTGGCCATTTGCTGTAAAAAAGAATAGAATCAGACACTTGAAGCCTACTTGTCACATCATTAGAGTATATGTACACTTGTAAACACGTGTATATTGTATTATTCTTCTTAATTAATTCATTGCTTCTTTGTAAATACCATGCATTTCTCCCTTGAATTATTTTTGTTTCAAGCATAATAAATTCTCAAGACCTTATGTTTTCCACAAAGGCTAAAGCTTTGTGGAAGTTAAATAGAGTCTTTTATTTTCTTTCACATCCACATTGATCTGTTTTGTTATGACATTGTATGTTCCCTTAAAATTGATTTCAATGCTTTCCTTATTATTTTGAAGGTAAACTTTTGCCTCTCTATTAATAATTTCAAGGTTCTTTTTCTTTATATAAGTTTCAAGTTTTCCTTATTGGTGTTTATGTGTTTGTGATCAATTAGATCATAAATAGTAAACAACTAAATCTTCAGGAAAAATACATTAGAATTTGTCACATCTTGCATTATTTTCTCCTTTATAATCTTTATTTTCTGGTACGTAATTATTACTTAGGTCCAATTATTACTTAGGTCTTAAATTGTCTTTACTATGTGTTGGTTCACACCTGTAATCCCAGCACTGTCGGAGGCTGAGGCAGGCGGATTGTCTGAATTTACAAGCTTGAGACCTGTCTGAGCAAGAGTGAGTTCCCCATTTCTAAAAATCCAGGTGTTGTGGCTGGCACCTCTAGTCCCTCCCAGCTACTCTGGAGGCTGAGGCAAGAGAATCGCTGGAGCCCAAGATTTTGAGGTTGCTCTGAGCTATGATGCCAAAGCACTACCCAAGGTAACTAAAACTGTCTCAAAAAAATTTTTTTTTCTTTAATAATTCATAACCTTACCTATTTTTTCTGTTGTAATCTCTGATAGGTTCTTAACTGTCTTTTAGTTCATCCATGGAGTGATCAGAAATAATTGGGCATTTACCTACTTTCTTTTAATATTTAATACTTTTTTCGTCTTTTTCATATCTTTATTTATAGTAAAGAGTTTATATATATGTGTGTCTATGCAGCTTGTGTACACATATATTCATTTGTATATTTCTCTTAACTCTAAGGCTACTAATTATTGTATTTTAATTTTTCTTTGTCATTTTTTTTTCCCTGCAGCAGAATCTCTTTCTGTTACGCAGGCTAAAGTGTCATGGCATCAGAAGATCTCACAGCAACTTCAAACTCCTAGGTTCAAGTGACCCTTCTGCCTCAACCTCCTGAGTAGCTGGGACTACAGGTCCCCACCATGCTGGTCTACTAATTTTTTGATTTTCAGGAGGGATGCAGTCTGATTCTTGTTCAAGTTGGTCTCGACCTCCTGAAGTGACCTTTCAGCCTTGGCCTCCCAGAATACTCTGATTATAGGCATGTGCCATCACACCAGCCATCATTCATTTTATTTCTGTCTCCAAACAGCATGAATTCATCTACTGTGCTATAGATATGTCTGTAATTAACTTAGCCAATTAAACAGAATTCATTCCTGCTTTTATTTTGATGACTCCATAATTTGAATTTCCCTTAGCAGTACTCTTATGTTGATTGTTAACTCCCATGCACTGCTATATTCTAGATATCCCTTCTAAGATTAGTGCATGTTAAGTTATTTGCCATTACCAGGGTCTGAAGCTTGAAAAGTTAGGTAACTTGCTCAAGGTCACAGTGTCAACTGATGATGGAGCCAAAATGCCAAACTTGGACTTTAGTTCCAAACTTGCGGCTTATAATCACTTTATCATACAGTACTTCGTAGAAACCACTTATGTTTTTATTATTAGAAATGCTTTTGATGTGAAAGAGCCAGATCATGTCTTTCTGTCTTCTCAAAGGATGATTTCCTCTTAGGATAACATTGAAAATAATAAAAAAAACACTAAGAATATGTTAAAAAATCCGTACAGGAATTTATTGATGTGAATTTTGTTTATACATGTATTTGAAATGACATAGATATAGCTTTTAATAATGCAAATATTAAGTTTATAAAATAATGACATAAAATTTAGGAATTCAGTTTTGATCTTAACTTTTATTTGTAAGACACAAAGTTGTGCTCTGTGTATCTTTTACATATGTGCTTTAATTGTATTATATAATGCATTATAATATGTGCATTATTATTAAAGAATATAAAATTAAGATTACTTTCAATATTAGAAAAATTAAAATGTTGCTACATGTGAAATGATTAATATTATCAAGCATAGCTGAATACACTTAAAATATATTTATATTAATTCAATATGAATACAAATTTTTATCAATTTCATATACATGTTATATAATTTCATAACCCCAAAGTAATATGTTTTGTGTGTAACTACGTTAAAAATTGTTAAATATTATCATCTCTCTTTAGAACGAGTAAAGGGATTATTTAGTAGAGAAGAAGGAATTTGTGTGCTTTCTGTATGTCCTCCAACTAGATACAGATCTTAAAAAGTAAATCTTGCAATAAAAGCCTGTTAAAATCCCTAGATAAGACATGTCACGAACAAAGTAAGCAAAATATTTGGCTTAATAATATTTGGCTAATTATAAAACAAACACATAAACACCAATAAGGAAAACTTGAAACTTATATAAAGAAAAAGAACCTTGAAATTATTAATAGAGAGGCAAAAGTTTACCTTCAAAATAAATACAATCTTTTCAGCTGCAAATAACTGTCAAGAAGTCTACCTAAAATACTTGTCTTCAGTGGTAACAAAGATATGACACTTCAACCCCTTATCCCAATATTCTGCCTGTTCCTATTTTAAGACATTAAAATAATATGAATATATTACAGAAAATTGGTCTATGAGTCATGTTCGGTAACTTCATGTTGTTGAAAAGTGCAAGTACGGAAAATAAATTTGGGATAAATTAAACATGACAAAATGATTTAGGGATTGTGACAAGGAGTGATAAGATTTTATAGAAGTGTCTAGATCTACAGTGTTCTCTGATAATTTAGGAATGAAAAACTAATATGTGTATATTGCAGGTCTATCAATAGGCTATTCTTAGAGAGAAATGACAGGCATTTCTCAATAGCTGTGGGCAAGTCAGAACACCTAAACACAAAGGAGAGGGAGCAGAAAGGAAAAGCAATCATGTAATAATTTTTAATAATGCATTGGGTGAAGTACACTAAAAAATTGTCTAGAAAATATACAGAAAAATTAACTTGTAATTTGATAATTTTTTTAATAATTTTATTAAATAATAATTGTGTACATTGGTGCAATCATAGGGCAGAATGTGCTTCATATACAATCAGAAACATTTTGATCGTACTGTGAGAGATAGCCCTCAAAGCATTTTCTTAATCACTATATAAAGACATTGATACTCTACATTTAATAAGTTTCACCAGTACCCTACTAAGATGCACCGTAGGTGTGATCCCACCAATTGCCCTCCCTCCCCTCCCCTCCCTTTCCCTTAGAGCTAATTTATAGCTTTCATATGAAGGCTAAAACCCAATTATAGCACAAAAATTGTATTTCTAATATTTAGGGGGTGGTGACAGGAGAGCTGGTGGGAACAGGAATGGGGGGGGTAGGCGCTCAGGTGTGTGAACCCTGGACGGAGATTCGGTGCAACTCTCCTTACGCAGACTTTGGACCAATTCTCCTGTTTTCAGGCACAACTATACCTTCAGTCTAAGACCTCACTGATGACGCAAGATACTGAGATTTTCAAGGGTTCTGGAATATCTTGTCCTACTCTCTCATATTCTCTATCTTTGTTGGTAGATGCCTTTTCATTGTTGTTGCTGTATTCCTTTACTCTTGTTTTAACGTACTTTTAGGGAGAAGACGTGAAGAAAGGGTACGTTAAGAACAAGTAGCTTGAAGTAGAACAAAGACAACACATTTCACTTCAAGATTTCACTGTTGGTTTTTAGACTCCAGAAGATATTTTCCCCACAAGAAGAACTGCAATTGATTAGCTTTTGATCAGAAATATTTGTATAAATGATTGCATTGTACTTGGGAAGAAAATAATACAACACAATATGGATATGAAATCTACTAGGCTATAAGTATACTTTTTAAGTAGGAATTATATGCCATAGAACTCTTAGAATACTTTTAGAATTCTCAAAAAAATTAAATCATAGATCCTCTAAATTGAGGAACATAATTATAATAATTTCTCAAGCTATATTCTTGATTTAAATAGT
The DNA here is from genome assembly GCA_963574655.1 of Perodicticus potto. Lineage (NCBI taxonomy): Eukaryota > Metazoa > Chordata > Mammalia > Primates > Lorisidae > Perodicticus > Perodicticus potto. The sequence goes on along the minus strand of CAUYRH010050907.1, from coordinate 24,802 downwards.
AGAAATAGCATTTGGTAGTGCCTTTAGAAACCCAATGGAGTTCAATTTTTTTCTACTAAAATAAATTTTAGAAAATGATCTGAGAAAAAGTTGCCAACACAGACTAATAAAACTTTCTGAAGTGACCAAAATGTTAATATAGTTTTATAAATATATCAAAAATTTCATGTAAAGGAAGTTACTTCAATGTTTTTTGTTTGTTTGTTTGAAACAGAGTCTCACTATGTCGCCCTGGGTAGAGTGCCGTGGCGTCACAGCTCATAGCAACCTCCAACTCTTGGGCTTAAGCGATTTTCTTGCCTCAGCCTCTCAAGTACCTAGGACTACAGGCGCCTGCCAATGCCCAGCTATTTTTTGGTTGCAGTTGTCATTGTTGATTAGCAGGTCCTGGCTGGGCTCAAACCTGCCAGCCTTGGTGTATGTGGTTGGCGCCCTACTCACTGAGCTACAGGCACCAAGCCTAAAGTTACCTCATTTTATATCAGTTATCATTGTAGCAACTTCCTTTTAATTTTTTTTTTAACTTTTTAGCCAGTTTCTTTTTTAAAACTGAATTTCCTCATCAAAATAATGGTTAGCACTAAACTTCATTTAAAGTAGCGTTTAGCTCTAAAGTCTAGAAACTTACATAAAACATGGGACTTGATGAGAAATATCCATTTTCACTATAATAAAAACTATCCAAGACTACTGATGAGATTGTATTGATACACATGCTACCTACTAATTATTTTATTTTATTTTATTTTATTTATCCATTATTTTTTGAGACAGAGTCTCACCTGGTCACCCTTGGTAGATTGCAGTGGCATCACAGCTCGCAGTAACCTCAAACTATTGGGCTCACGTGGTTCTCTTGTCTCAGCCTCCTGAGTAGCTGGGACTACAGGCTCCCGTCACAACGCCCGGCTATTTTTAGTAATGGGATCTCACTCTTGGTCAACTGGTCTGGAATCTGTGAGCTCAGGCAATCCATGTGCCTCGGCCTCCCAAGTGTTGGGGTTACAGGTACAAGCCATTGCATTGATATATTATAGGGCAGTTTCTAGAGACAGCCCAGCTCAAGCACTCAAGGATAAATTTTAACATTACTACTATTGCTGTTAAATCCAAGTCACAGTCTGCCTCACTTTGGTGTTGAATAAGTTTATTAAAGATTTTTGTATGTGTATTTTGTTTTTATGTGCATGCTGTTTCCAAGTTCTACCAGTGTTTATGACTATAACGTGTGTAAAATTAGTTTAAAAAAATGTAGAGGATACTTCTAAAGCCAAGGCCTCAACAATGAAACCAGTCCTATTGTTTTAGCATTTCCTAAAATAATTAAGGCAAAGTGCCTGAAATAAAGCTGTTCCCTTGTTTATGGTTTATAAAAATGCACATCTATTAAATCAAGCAGTCCACCATCCAGTCAAAATCTAAGCACATTATAAGTATTATAATTCGATTTTAGATACCCCTGTTGCAAGATTTAAACAGAGTATTAATAGGCTAGTCATATCCTTAGTAACAATGATAGTGCGTATGTTGAGGAAACATACTTGAACCTAAAAACTCCGTTAAATTTGGAATTAAATGAATTCTTCCATTAGTTCTAGTTGTCTCTATTATGAAATCATCTTATCAGTCAAAACATGTTTGAAAATTTACTATCTAAATGGATTTATTTATTCCAATATTCCAGAATAACTATGACTACTTAAAAAGTATGTGTAAAGTCCCATATTAGAAAGATACACTCTGGAGCAGAAGGTAAAACATTCTCCGGAAAATTTATATTACAGAGATGCTACGTTAATTTATAGAGTCCAGAATTTAATATGTTATTTTTTCAAATAATGTAATTTCAGACAACTTTCTAATAAATTCTAGTCACAAAAAAATACTGAAAATAGAGCTTCGATGTAATAGACAAAACAGAGACGTTTCACTGAAATAACACAGAACACGGTATTGGTCAAGTTCACGTGGTGTGAGGACAAACCTAGAGGAAGTCAGAGAGGAGGGCAGCAGAGCTGCGGCTTCAGGCACGGTTTGTGGACAGTGAGCGCAGCCTCAGAAGACTAACAGGCTAGGGAAAACTGGACGTGGCAATCCTATTATTTCTAGGGAATTATGCAATATGAAGTAAGACACCTGAGGTCAACCCAGTCTGGAGAAAAAGCATAGGAAAGGATACTACAGAATATACTGAAAAGGTTTTGAAGTGGAAGGAAAAGGGGCAGGAGTTCTTTAGTCTCTAAAAATGTGATTTCCCCACTTTGTATTTATTTTTTTAGCCCAGTAATACTTTAAAAAAAAAATTACCCAACTCATTGTGGCAGCAATGTAGGTCACAAACCCATATTGAAAACCTTTGAGAAATGTGTTTCAGAAGTTTTCAGATTTTAGAACTATAATACACTGCATATATTATATAACACACCCGCCAAGAACTATGGTTATATTGTGGAACCAAATACATTTCCTGAGCAAAATATATGATTATTCCTACAAAGTAAGGTCAATAAGGAGTATAATTTTCTTATCTCTTTTTCTATTGAAATCACTTCAGGTCTTATTCTGCCATGAAACTAGTGCACATTAGGTTTTGTTTACAAAATAACAAAAAAAGGAGACAACAACAAAACAAAACGTACCCCTTTGTTTCCAGAACTTTTTTTATACTTCAGAATCATGTTTAAGATATTGAGAAGACGTATTTTAAAACTTTATGGCCTAAACGATAACAACAAAAAAAGCAAAGGTATGTACCATACAAAGTCATATTACAGAAGTATTCAATTCATTTAAACTAAATTTAGTTTAGTTTAAAATTATATATGCACAAAAGCACTAGAAATATTTAGTCAAGAAAAGAGAGGCCAGAGGCTGTATTACCGTTGGGTAGTAAACAGGGGTGCTCAATCTGTGCACCCATAATGATAGAGAAAGAACCTTGCATGGGGTGGAGGTGCGTAAATTAGGCCAGGAGGGGCTGCAGGGCTACAGTGGTCAGGAGAAGATGAATCACAGACCTCTCATCCGTCCTGTTCAGGAGGGCAGCGAGTACCTGGATGTGGAAGGCCGATCACAAACGCGGTGTGGTCACCACGTCTCAGTCATCTGAGTAACTAACTGAGAGTCAGCATCGCGCCACCTACGCTGGCCGTATGTAGCTTCAAGACCCATCCTACGTAGGCAACACGCCTGTCCCTCCTTGACAGAAAAGGCAGAGGAAAATAACGGTAGAAAAACAGAAACTCCTCACTTGGTACCTGTCTCAACTGCTTTAAAGAGAGAAAATAAACCCTGCGTTCTAACCGGAAAGACCTAGAATATTAAATGCAAGCTCTGGTCAGAACACAACGGAGGGGTTGATAAACCTACGAAAAAGACCCACTTGATTGTAAGGCCTTGCTTCTTTACGGTGGGCAAGAAAGTAAGGAGGCTAAGGAGGTTTTAAATACATTTGCAAAGAGCAAAAAGTAAGAAAACGAGATTAAGAACAAAGATAAATCAACGATCCTTTTCAGCTGGTGGGGCTCTGCTCAGGGCTGGTGGTGCTGATCACGTTCAAGAGGGTTGGATCAAACCCAGACTGGACACAGATTTTGGCCATTTACAAATTAATTCAGATTCCTCTGCTTACATGATGCATATTACTAAAAAAGATCAGAATAGCTCTCGTCTCACACAGGTAAACTTAACAAACAAAATTCGAAGTATATATATTATGACCTTTTTTCATAAAAATATAGAAATGTATATATTTATATATAAAGAAAAAAGTGAACGCATTAAAAGACTAGCAGTTATCGGTGGAATTACCAGTAATATTTATCGTCTTCTTGTTAATGTGGTTCCTAAATGTTATATCATGAATATGTATTATTATAAGCATGAAAATTATGAAGTCTCTGTTAAAGGTTTCTTTATTCAAGCATGTATTAAAGGAGATAGTATCTTTCATTCTGAACTAAACAGAACTCTATTTATGATTTCTGAGAACACTATAGTTGTAGGACAGAAGAAACCCATACTAGGCTTAATCAAAATGTTCTAGGAAATTTACTTACAGTACACATCCACTCTGATTGACTTTATCGCTGGGGACCCCAGGCCATTCTCTGCTTTACAGTAATACCGGCCTCCTTGGTGGCGCTGAATATTTGTAATCCTCAAAGTCTCATTGAAGACACTTGAGTCTTGGAATCTGTCAGAGGCACTTCCTGCTGTTTTGGTCCACCTCACCTGAGCAAGCAGCAACAGAGATTGTTACTTTACGTCGGTTTCCCCACAGCAAAAGCAAATAGCAATAACTCATTCGAAGAGTTTGCTTTCAGAGTCGCCACCCTGCCTCTCCCGTCAAATGACTGAAAATGTTTTAAGAAATGTATAGACACAATTAAACTGCACAATTTTAAAGGTTATCACTGCATAGTGTACGTAAATTGAATTCAGTTACACAGAATTCTTCATAGCCTAATACCCTGACATTGATGGAGGGCAACGTCAATTTTAATATAAAAAGAGTTAAATTTCAGCGCTACGTTGAAAGAGGGACTAGTTCCTCCTACGGATTTTCTAAGCCTTGTGGAATATTTTTTTTTTCCTTATTTAGTGCAGGTAGGCTCTCATTTTATTTTTGGATACGTTTCATTATTTATTTTAAATTTCCTATTTGAATGGGATAGTTTAGACATATTACTATAATGACTTATCGAGATTATGTATAATTTTAACACCTGGTTGTTAAAAGAGGGATCTTTTTTTCTTTAATGGCTTTGCTTTCATAAGCCCACAAATGATTTGCCTATTTTGATAATTAGAATTCACTTTACATCAATAATTATTTTCAAAAAAATGTGTAAACTTTTTCAAGGAGAACATCTCTACTAAACTGCCAAAACACTCTGAATATCTAAAACATTTCATTATAGACAATATCATTCTTTTAAACACAGCTGTGTACAACAGACTTAATTCTGTTAGCAGTAATGATAGACATTCAAATCAAATTTTGTGTATTTTAGTTTATAAAACCTGAACAAAAGCGACATGCTGGTACTGTAGAGTGATACAAAATAGAAAGTAAAAAGGATTTGATTTTATTTCTCTCCTTGTCCTTGCTGTATACAATATATTTTTGTTTGCTTTTATTTTAAAGTTGGGAACTGGCCAGGAGGCATTCTCCGCTCAGATATGATGGACCATGAAAAATGAAACTAAAGCCTGAATCTTTCAGAATTTAAGTCCTATAATACTGCCATTATCTATGCTTATTTTTAATGTAATTAAAATGTATAATGTAAAAGTGTCTAAAAGTAAATAAAATGTATAATGTAAAAGTATCTAAAAGTATCTTTGAAAATGTATAATGTAATAGTATCTTTGAAAATCATGACACATCATTAATACATCAATATAAATATGGTCATGTTTGCTCTTAATTGTGAATGAAGTGAAAATGTAGAGATTAATAAAAATTCAAGAAATAACAAAATGAAATATCAAATTATGATTGAATTCCTTCTTAAGTAAATGGAATACTCAAAGAAGTAAATGGCTGACTCCTGAACCCAAGAGGTTAAGAAATACAAAGAAAAAAAAAAGAATTTTATAAATGATGTAAAAACTGGAAACTTTGACTCACACTTCAACTCTCTGTCTAAAATTTACCTTGCTAACATATTTGCACAAGAATGCTGAAAAATAAGCCTACTGCTTTTGTGATTGTATAACACTGAAAACAATATAAATACCAAGTGATAGGGAAGTGGTTAAAATTGGTTGACTTTAAAATTGAATTGAATTAAATCTTTAAAAGAATTAAAATACAAGATGTATTGTTACATTTTAAAAAGATTAAAAGCAAGAAACAAAGTGAATTTTCTCACGTAGTAGATGGGTATATACCTGTGTGTACATTACTAATATGTTTGCATAAATTCCACAAGGAAACACACGAAACTGAACTTTCTGTAAGTGGAACTGGTGAAAATAAGAGGAGATGTGTAACATATCCACTAAACATATCTACATGTTAGACATATCTATTTATAAATATATGTGGGATTTTTTGGCCAGCAAAGGTGCAGCAGTCTTACTACAGGGATTGATGACTCTTTGGATCTATTTTCAGACTGACAGAAAAGTCTCAAGAACAGCACAAATAATACTTGGATATCCATTACTCACACTCCCAAATGCTAATATTTTACTACATAAAATATTCTCTCTCTCACTACTTAAAAGTGAGTCGTCTCCATTTTAGTGTGTGCACTTCCTAAACACAAAGATTTCTCTTACATAAATACAGTACAGCGATCCAAGTCACCCCTTCCATTCAACATAGAGCTGGAAGTTCTAGCCAGCACCATCAGGCCAGGGAAAGAAATAAAAGTTATCCAAATTGGAAAAGAGGCAGTCAAACTATCGCCTTTTGCTGACAATGCGATCTGCTATCTAAAAAATCCTGAAGATTCCAGCAAGAGATTCTGGAATTGATAAATAAATTTAGCAAAGTTTCAAGTTACAAAATCAATATACACAAACCAGCATAAGAGGATATTGGAAAGACTTTCTTTTTCTTTTAAATTCTTATTTATGCTGATTTCATTTTACCATGAGCACATATGTTTATTATAAATAATGTTCAAAAATAAAATATAATTCTCTAACGAAAGACAGGACATAGGGTTGGTGAACAACAGAAGTAGAGAGGAATGGAAATAATCACTTAGGAAAAATATTTCTTCTTTCCTCCCTTACTTTTCAAAAATAAATACTGAAAATAGAAAAAACTAGCTGGGCATTGTGGTGGATACCTACAGTTCCACCAAGTTGTCAGGCTGAGGCAAGAGAATTGCTTGAGTCCAAGAGCTGGAGGTTACCGTGAGCTATGACACCCTGGCATTCTACCCAGGGCAACAGAGTGAGACCCTCTCTCAAAAAATAAATCAATAAAATTAAATATAAAATAAATACTGAAAGGAAATATTCCTGAGTGGCAGTAAGACATAAATGTATTCACTGAGAGGGCTTTCCAAGTTATATACCTGATTGATAAGAAAAGAAACCTGCATAAATGTCTATGAAGATGGTAAGGGTACGTGACATACCTCTTGGGTGAGGGGCACAACTCAATAGGGACCTTACCTAACAGACGCAAACATTGTAACATGATCGTTTGTACACTCGTATTACTCTGAAATGCAATGAAATGAAATACAGAAATAAATAAATAAATTTTCCAAAGATTAAAAAAAGTTTCATGAAGAAAACTATGCAGATAAAAGGAACAAACTTACAAATTGTCAGGGCCTGCTCATTCCCCACGTTAATAGACCCCAAATTAATAGTCACCACATGACTGCCTAGAATGAAGACATTTCCCAGCTGCAATCTGGCCACTTATTAGGGAAGCCACACTCCACATTTGGCATATTTCTGGTGAGCTCCGTCTTGAACCATGAGCTGATAGGAAATGAACGTCAAGCACAAAGAAGCAGCAAAACGGAGCAAATCTGAACCCCTAACTCCCCAGGGTCAAGGGGTTTCTGACCTGAATGACTATAACCCTGGGCTTCCACATGGACGGGAGTAAATACTTTCTTGTTCACTCCTTCTTTGGGGTTTCCTGTGACTAACAGCCAAACATAATTCTAACTTAGATACCTGGAGTGAGCCAGGAGGACCTCTGTCCTCAGGATTCTCACCTCCAGCAAAGAAAACACAGAAACAGTGGCCCAGACGATATTTGATGCTTATTCAAGACCTCATGCACCTTAGAGTGAAAGAAAAATATTCACTGATAAGCAAACATTCGGTAGCCTGAGAGTGCCGGGCTCCTCCGGAATCTGAAGTCCCAGGTGCCAGGGAAGGCCAACTCTGCAGGCCGGCCATTCTAAGCAGGGCATGTTCAGGCCTGCGGGGTTAACTTTTCCTTGCACACAGCTATGCCCCGTCAACAGAGGGTTACGAGGGAATTTTGGTGACATGCCTTAAAAGACGAGGGAACGGGTCTGTTTACCTTTTCCCTTTTTCTTCCTTGCTACCTGAAATTCAAATATGACAGGCGGAGCTCCAAGATCCGATTTAGATTCTGGGCCAGTTTCCAGGTAGAAACCGCGTACTAAAGACGGTCCCTGATGACACCGCGAAGCGACCGTGCTATCTCCATACTCTCTGTCACCGGACTTCCTTTCCATGAGAGAATTAGTGCCTGTCACTAATGGGCAGCCAAACCGGCGTGAAAAAATCTTTAATTAAAAAGACATTTGTAACATTTGAAGATCCCGTAGGTAAAAGATCTTCTCCGGTTCTGTTTTTCACATGCAAAATAATGAAAATAAAGCCCTTGAAGGATCAGCTACAAGTCCTGAAGGAACAAAGCCTACGGGGTGCGTCAGAAATGTTATAGGAAAAGAATCTAAAAGTCTGAGTAGCAAGCATGTCATGAGAGGAAGAACACACCATTGGCTAAAAAATAATAAATCGTTAAACCGGGCCTTAAGAAGCTTAAGATGGAACATCACAACTTAATTATCAATATGTCACTTTTATGTAGGGAAAGGCGCTGAAGTGACCCGGAGTACGTTTCAAGCACATTTTTGTTGTAATGTGAGTGAATAAATACAGGAGGCTATTCAAGTTTCACTGTAACGCTTCTCACAGAACGTTCAAAGCGTTCCCTGATTTAAATTTAGCACTTTTACACTCACTGATCAATACTGATGTAACACAAATTTTAGAAATTATGAAGTTTTTTAAGTGTTGCTGCTGAACAGAATTTCCATCTTCCCCTGATGAGTTTCTTAGGGGATTTTTTTTTTTCTCCATCATTCTCAATCTTGTTGGAGATGAATCAGTAATTTCTTTAATGATTTTTATGATAGAATATATCCTGAATTAACAGTATTACAGACACCACAGAGTATTAGATATGTTATAAAAAATCAATGGCTCTATTCCACTCACTCCAAGACAGCACTCTACTTAAGTCACATTTGCATTTATTCATAAGGTAACCAAGTGAACTCCTACCATTTAAGGGATTAAAAATGAGCACCAGCATAATTAGAGAGAAATGAGAATGTCTTCCAAGCATATAAGCTTGAAAGAGATGTTTGTAATAATAATATTCAAGTATTATCCTAATAGGGATATTTAGCCAGACTTTGCCAAATAAAAATGCAGTTCGGTTCTATTTCATGTTTTCTAACAATTTATCTGAAATATCATCCCCCAGAAATTTACATTAAATTTCCCTAAGAAATATAGAGCGCATCATCTACATTTTTCTCGGCACCTGGAACTAAAGAGAGAAAATTAACATATCCAATTCCTACAAGGGCATTTTCAATCTTATGAAAGGATTTTTACCTCGTATTTGCCACCAAAATATTTGAACACTTACAGAAAGATAAAGGAAAAAAAAAACCTACAATAAGACATCGTATGGGCATGCTTTAAAATAATAGAGTAGAATGTTTTGGAAACAAAGAAATGAGAAATCCTTGAGGTGATGGTTAATCCATTCACTCCGATTTGATTAATCCACATTCTGTGCCTGTAAATGAGCTTTATACATAACTGTTCATGGACACTGTTGTAGGTAAGAGTCTTGCTTAAAGTCTCGCTTCAAAATGAATATAATTCACATCCAAATTCTAATCAACAGCCAATACTGGAGACCACTGCAAGTTCCTGTAATTATATATATATATATTTTATTTTCTCCTAAGATCCTCTGATGGAAATATTTTCTTGATTTTTGTCACATCAGTCAACTACTGTACATTTACGTAGTTTCTATAATTGTCTGTCTCTAACTAGGAAATATGTTCCTATCGGTAATCATCTGAACGTGTAATTATATCTAATTGTATAATTGTAGGGTATATTGAAATGATCAAAATCTCCAATATCTAATGGATGTCAAAAGATGCATATTTATTAGATATCTAAAAGAAAAGGTTCAAGCACTATTTACAATTCTCCCTTTCAGACTGCTTACTTTCCAAAGTTAACTTAATTTTTGAAAAAGAAGAAGTGAAAATAACATAAATCTTATGTGTCCATATTAGGCCACAGAAAAATGTTTGCATATTCCATACCACAGGATGTCAAAGCTCCCATCAGTAATAGCTCACCGTTCTCTGACTCATTCAATTTGTGTATTTATGAGACATTTATTACTTACAAGTTTTGACTGGGAGGCATTTTTTTTTTTAATCCTGGAATCATGATAGGAAAAAAATGTTCTGTCTTCTGAAACAGGAAGTTTTTATTTCTTTTTTAGAAACTCGTCAGAGAAAGAATAATGTGAATAGCTAATAGAATTCAGATCATGTAGGAAGAGAGAGCTCTTAGAAACCTTTCTGCTCCTCACCATCTTTGCTAATTGAACAGATTAATAATTCCAGCTATCTTAGGGTGGATCCTTTAAAATGAGCAGAGCCTGGGGTCAGGATTAGAGCATTGACATTTTCTTTGAAAGACACAAGCCATGGAAATGAACATAAGGGCAAAAGGGGGAAGGGTGATCCCGGCAAGGAAAGATGTAAAAAAATGCAAAGGATATGTTTGTAATATGCCTTTCTTTCAAATGTAAGCTTATCTGGAAGGTTTGCAAAGAGCAAACGTGCTTCCACTGCAGTTCTCTGAGGGGGGGGGGGAATTTTTTTTTTAAAAATTGTCTCATTCCCTCTTCTTTCCTGTTTTCCTATTTATCTAGAGTCTCTGTTGTTAAATCATTTAGGGTACAACAAGCCAAGTTATACTGCTTGGTTTGCTGTGTGAAGTCCCCGTTTCTTGCCAAGAGGAACTAACTTTCCCACACATCTGAGCATCATCACCTGACCCTGGTAGCCATTCAGGAAACCAGATCTGAAAGTCTAAAACTAGGTTTTTAGAACCAAGAAGGCTTGGGTCCAAGAGCCAGGAGGGAAGCCCATTTTGGAGAAAATGGGGTTACAACAAAAGAATCTACTGTGGGGAGCCAATGGTGTTCCATTCTCCAAAGATGAGAGCTGAAGGGTACAGCTGACCTCAGTGGGAAATGCACGGGCGTGGACAGTGTTTGAGGAAGGCCAGGAGAGGATACCAGGGAGGGAGGAGACTGAGTCACATGTTACTTCTGGGATAAAAAAAATAAATGCAAATTAGGCAAAATGCTTTCTTCCAAACATTAGTTTAAAAACAGGAAACAAACAAACAAATAAATAAATAAATTTTTGATAGGCTGATTTGGTGAGCAATGTTTTCCCAAACACCCCCCCAGTTTCCAGGCCAGGATTGATGATGTGCTGATTGCAGGCTCCTTACCGTGCCCAGTGAGTGGCTGTTAAATGAAGGGGCAGCCACTTGGATGCGTCCACGGAGGAGATGTAAGTTCACTGTGTCCTTCTACATTAGCAACGTGGTAAAGCAGTCAATGTCAACTTGTTTGAAAGTGTTCAAAGAAAGTTAACATGTCTTATCAGCTTCTAAATTATTTTTTTTTTTTATCGTTGGGGATTCATTGAGGGTACAAGAAACCATGTTATATTGATTGCATTTGTTGGGTAAAGTCCCTCTTACAATCGTGTTTTGCCCCCAAAAGGTGTGGCACACACCAAGACCCCACCCCCTCACACCTTCCCTCTCTCTGCTGCCCTCTCCCCACCCCTCCCTCATTTTTTTAAAAGTTAATTCTTAATAAAGGATTTTTTTTTGAGTTGGGCCATTAAATATAAAAGAAAGCCTCCATGAAAATGCACTCCCACTTCACTTGAAAAAGAAGCCAAGCTGTTAGGAAAACTTATAAGGCATCAATTTAATATTTTCCTCTGACCCAGTTCTTAGCAATTTGTTATCACGTTATCTATTAATATAACTTACTAGTGCAAATACCCTGAGTATGCAGCACTTAGCACACCCAGGTTCTTATAAATATAGCTATTACCTCCCCTGGAGTAAAGCAAATCTTCCCTTGCCCACTACCAAAATCTAATTTAGACAGGACTTATTATTAATTCAGAATGCCAGAGAAATTGGTGCATTAAAAAGGAAAGCTTTGCAAATAAAAATGTCATTCATTATTTGGGCATGATGCAAGAAGGTAAGGGTCCTAAAATATAAAACACCTTAGTTCCCTGATAAAAAATTAAAATCAGATTAAGCAAACTGAAGAACTCTAACTTCTAACTTATTCATCCGATTTGCAACAATTACTAGCTACATTTCACACTCAGCTCTCCAAGGCCTTCCATTAATGCAAACTTTTCCTAATACCTCCTACATCACCTGAGACAGGGTAGTAGAAATCACTCTGGATGAAGAGTATGCCTTGAAACATGATTTTACAGGTAAAAATGGTGATATATTTCTCCTTGGTCACTAAAACATGGGGTGAAATGGAAACAAGAATCAAGATATTGGTTTTGACATGGTCATTGATTATCTGCTTGTAACACAAAAATATTAGAAATCAAAGATGCCTTATGCAAATGTCCCTGTTGATAATCGGTGCTAAACTCTATTGTCAAAAATTAGTAAATTAAGATTATTGAGTCATCTTTTCTGTCCTCCTTTCACGCTCACATCTAACACCTCAACCAAAATCTTCACTCAGAAACATGTGATCTACTTTCACCCCACTCCCTCTAAACATTAGCCCCCTGCCATGTTGCCATCACCTCTCCTTGGACCAATGTCCAGCTTCCACCCTTGACCCCTCAAACCTATTTCCCAAATTGCATCCAACATGACCCTGTTGAAACACAAGTCACGTTACATCATCCTGCCCCTCCACCCTCTTTGGCTTGTCATTGTCCATGGAATGGAACCCAACCGCTTTCATCAGGCCCTGGACCCCTGTTCGTGTTCTACCACTCACCCTTCGAGCACCACACACTAGCCAACTGGCCTTCCTCACACACACCAGTAGTCCTCCTGTTACAAGGCCTGTGCTCTCTGCTGTTCCCCCTCCTCTCCACTTCATTCCAGCCTCTGCTTAAATGTTATTTCATCAGAGTAAGCTTCCCTGCAGCCCTACTTACAATAGTAGTTTCTGTTATTCCCAATCACCGCATCCACTTTAATTTTCTTGAACACACTTATCAATACCAGAAATAAGAATAACTACCAAATATTTTATTACTTGTATTTTCCCTAAAAACTATAACCTTCATGAAAGCTAACATTTAGTAGATCTTGTTCATTGCAAGTAGTGCCCCATACCCCCAAACACTAGGAGGTGTTTGATACTCCTCCCCTCCTTACAACGGCATACAACTGTCTTTCTTGACAACTCTAAAGCATTAAGAAGCAGAGATTATCTCATTAATGCCCCATGTAATTCTGAAGCAAATATGCACTCTAGAAAACTCAACTTCTTAGGTGCTGATGCAAAGCAAGTTATCCATTTAGCAGTAATAAAAGCATCAATGTTATTAATTAAAATGTTTGTAGTGTAAGTTACCCTGTAGACCTTGCCAAATAAATCTGGGATCACCACATCCCCAGGAGGGCATTTTTCCAGAGAAGAGGCTTTATGAAAACACTAAGGCTTAGCAGTTTTCGGAAGAAAATAAAGCTGAGAAACAAAAAGGAGACGTATCCATTAACTTCTTCACATTTAATGATGTGAAAACAAAATAAAACTTATCAAAAATATTCCTAGCCACAAATATAAAATTATTTATAAGAATATTTTTATATTAATGAAGTGTAAAGATGAGCTAAGAGACAGAAAAATTTAAATAGGAGAAATATCTAACATTTTTATTATAAATAAATTATGATCAGCTCTATAGCTATTATTTGTTAATTCTTTAACAAAAATTCTATTATCAGTGTTTACGTAGCCGGGTCTGGCTGTTGTAGGACAACTACAAATAAATTATCTGGCACAAATTTTTGAGCTGTTCACTAGTGACATTACCCAAGGTTTTGTGAGGGCCTACTGTGGATGACACGCTAGCTTGGGGGAAGCAAAGCGTACTCCATGACCTTGGGGACCATAACTGTTACGAAAACCCATATGCACAAGGAAATGGCTCTGACAAGTGTCCAGTGAAGTCATGAAAGTCTTACAGCATTACTTTTGTGGACAAGTATCACGGAGTTAAGGAAAAGTATAGTTCTTATAATCATATATATTTCTATAGGCATCTACTTTAACTTATCTAATATGAACTACTATACATTGTGTAAAATAATTTATAGACTTTCGTACGGATGAGAAAATCAGCCTTTTCAAAAAGATGTGTTTGCACAGGAAAAGGGAAGTCATATGATTTGATCAATTTGACATGAAATGTAAAAAGCTTCTTTCATATAAAACAAATACGAGGCATACAATTTTAAATGAAGAGAAGTTTTGTTACCTTTTAATATTTCAAGGAAAGGGATACCAAAAGATGCTGTCTTACTATTTTATTATTACTTTTGGCTATTTTATTATTACTTTTGCAATAAAATGTTAATAAATCTTCGTTAGGAAGAAAATGTCTCCAGTGCTTAACAAATGGGATCATTCTAAATTAAATTATCTGCTTAAAAGTTCACCATTTGAATAAATATTTGATTGAATAAAAGGTTTGTTTTTCCTCCACACATACCATTGCTACTGCATTCTCACATTTTCAAACAACAGACTTTATATAAAAATTTTATGTCATCTTTTTTTTAGGAATACATTTTTTACTGGAGCATAGAAGCAATGTTTTTCAGTAAACATTTCAGTTTTTGAAATATTTTAGGTGCATTCAGTGTTCTAACCTTGTCACTCAAATAGCTGCCGAGACACAGAGTGATTTCACCAAAAATAATGGAAAGATAGACATTATTCTTGGTAAGAAACATTTTTTAAGAAGAATCATACTGTCCCGGTAACGTTCAGTTTCTTGAATCGGGTTATAAGAATACATTGAGTGAGTGAACGTTCCGTAAGATAACAATCATAATAATAAAGAGGAGCTAGATAATTAAAAGGGTTCAAGAGGCATCGTTTGCCGGCGTCCAGGAAAGGGCCACGAAATCTGTCTTTCTCTGTGAATATCATGTATGTGAGAAGGTACAAATGAAAAATGAAAAAGAGCATGGTATCATACTGGAGAGAAAGTAAATATTCAAAAATAAGTTAAAAGAACTCATGCATAGAAAGGAATGAATGATTACTGTTACGGAGGCAACACATGTTTTAGAATATTGTAAACACATGAAGACATTTCAGACAAAAATATATTACCCAGAATGGAAAATGAGAAGCAGAGGCCGTGTGTTAAACTGCCGTCGCTGTCTCCAGCTCTCCCAGTTAGAGAGGGCTTAGGCGCCCCTCTTGAAAGCAAATACCTCTAACTAAGGAGGGCAGTGTCAGTCAATTATTCATATTACATTGCCAATTAGTATAATTGGGAGCTTTCTTCTTAACATTCAGCAGAATCTGTTACATTTAGGAAACGTTATACACACATAGGTGTATGAAAAAGTGAGTGTGTGTGATTTGTAGAAAACAGGTTATTTGGAGAAAACTTGCCCTCAATATGTTTATTGAAATCATTGAGGACTTCCAAATTCTACTCAACTAATTCTTAAACTAATTCTTAGGAGTGGATGCCCAATCTAGGAGATGGGTTTCAGAATCACATGATGTTACAAAGTGAAGCATTTAAAATGCTACTTTATAGTTGTGTGTGTGTTATTTAAAGTATGTGATTTTTGGTGGTTTCTTATTTAAATTAATTTAGAACCTAAAAATACATTTTTTGTTTTTCTTTCTTTTTTTCTTTTTTCTTCCCCTCCCCCTTTGGTTACATAGATGAATTGCACACTGGAGAATTCTAGGCTTCTGATACACTCTCGGCCTGAACAGCACACCTTGTACGCCATAAGTCATTTTTCAGCCCGCGTCTTCCTCCTACCCAATCCCCATTAAGTCGAGCTAACTGAGCAGGCCCACCTTTGCTTACCTCCCACTTCGAAGTGAGAGCATATGGTGCCTGCATTTGGTTCTTTGTTCCTGGGCTACTTCTCTTAGGACAGTGACTCTAGCTGGCTCCGCAATACCGCAAAAGGCATCACTCCCTTCTTTGTGCTGGCTGAGTAGCACTCATCAGCAGTGGGCACTTAACCTTTGCCCTGAATATCTTTGTCACTGTGAATTCTTTTTCTTTCTTTTTTCAGAATATTACTAAAAATATTTCAGAATAATACTGAAAAAAATCATTATATTCAGGATATATATGTTTTGGCTACACAGTTTTCTTTTATATATTTTAGCTCAAAGTTGTAAGCGCGTCCTTCATCCTGAAAGTGTACACTGTACCTGCCCATTAGGTGAGAACTTCCCTCTTGCTTGAGTTCTGTTGAACTTTCTTCTATATGTGCACATAAGTGTTGATCAACTAGTTCCAATTGAGAATCGAGTAAATGTATGTTTGCTTTTCCTTTCTTGCGAGAACTCATTTAGGAGAAGGGTCTCCAACTCTGTCCAGCTTGTTACAACAGATACTGTATCACCCTTTTAAGGCTGAGTAGTATTCCTTTGTAGACATATACTACATTTTAGGAATCCATTTATGTATTGATAGGTATTTGGTAGTTTTCATATTTTTGTGATTATTGACTGAGAATTATGCTACTATAGACATTTGAGTACAAGTGTCTTTTTTTTTGGTAAAATGTTTTTTTATTTTTATTTTTGCTTTGGGTAAATTCACAATAGTGGGAATCCTGGATCAAATGGTAGTTCTACTTTTAGTTCTTCATGGAATCTCTATTCTACTTTCCATCATGGAAAGTACTAGTGACCAGTTTGCAGTCACACCAACGGTGTTCTTTTCTCTCTGTGTCCTCACCATCTATTGCGTCGGACCTCGGATTAAGAGCCCTTCTTAGTGGAGTTAGATAATATTTCATCGTGGTTTTGATTTGCATTTCCCTAATGATTAGAGATGCTGAGCATTTTTTTCCATGCATTTGTTTGGGCCTCATCTTCTTTGGAAAGTTTCTGCTCATCTCTTTTGGCTGCTCTTCAATAGGATTGTTTGATCTTTTCTTGATGATTTGCTTGAGTTCTTTGTAGATTCTGATTATTAGCCCTTCATTGTATATATAGCATGCAAATATTCCCCCCATTCCATAGTCTGTCTATTTATTCTATTCACTGTGCCCTTAGCTGTGCAGAAATGTTTAAATTTGATCAGGTCCCACTTACTTATTTTTGGTATTGCTGTGATTGCATTTAGGATGTTCTCCATAAAGTTTTCACCTAGGCCTGTAAGAGATTTTCCATCATTTTCAATGGATAACAGACTTAAACTTAGAGACACAAAACTATAAGAAGCTGAGAAGAAAGTATTGCATTTGGAACTGTGCTGCAATAAGCACAAAGGAGCAGGTGTTGTTTTTATAGAATGTCTTCTTTTCTTCTGGGTAAATCCCCAGTAGTCGGTTCTGGTGATCCAATAAGGCTACTTTAATATTTCCTTAAAACAGGAGCAGCTCAACTCTTAGGAACTTTGGGGAGGCACAGTGCTTTAAGTACTTATAACAAAAACTAAAATTTGTGCTTTAATATGAGTCACAAAAGGCAAAATGGCGAAGCCAAGGCTCACATTCAGACTCCCATTCCCCTCCAGAAAAACACCCAAATATCCTCAAGCCTCAGAATATCCTCACAGGGACACCCCATCCAGCTCCAGGAAAATCTTATCTTTTTTATTAAAATGCCAATTCCTTTTCAGGTTAACAGACAGAGAAAACATTTTTTCAGTGATAAAACTTAGTCACTGATGGAGAAGCCTGGCTGCGTGTGTCGTAAAGGTGCCTCCTGTAAGTAAAGACCAATTGTTGGATGGGAAGCTTAAGTCTGCAGTCAGACTATTTGCATGCACTCCTGTGTGGAAGGAATAGAAGGGTTTCCCACCTTGGTTGGTTCCCTTGGTTTCCCACAGGTTCCTGCATCTCCCAACTCTTTTCCTCTGACTGACTGTTCTGCTTTCTAGAATATTTTGTTGTACCCTAAAACCTTAGCCTATATTCTGAGACATTTCCACTGAGATGAAAGTAATGTTTGATATATAAAGTGACATTTACCTAACAAGAATATTTGTTAAGTAAGAGAACAAACAAAACTGATTAAAAGTCCTTTCTTTTTTTAATCATTAAATTGCTTTGTGATGGTGGAAGTTAATCTGTTGTCTAGAACTTACATCCCAAATCAGTAAAACAGAGACAGTGATATCCAGCATAGGGGCCTCAGTGAGCAAAACATGACATAGTGTGTACAAATGAAAATAGAGAATGTTTCATTCAATTTCATACTACTATTTGCTACCATTTTGTTTGGAACAATCATTTATACAGACTGCAACTCCTACCACCACACACACATAGTTTTGTTTTTCAATAATATATTTTTTTAATTGTTTGGGATTCATGGAGGACACAAAGTATTAGGTTACATGGATTTTACTCCCCTCCCCCACCTCTTCATTCCCTTAGGCCCCTACCACGGATTAGATCATCTATGGCCTTCATATTACAATTTAGTACATTGGCTTCTTGTTTCTCCATTCTTGTGGAGCTTTATTAAGAAGAATGTGTTCCACTTCCATCCAGGTTAAAACAAAAGATGGAAAGTCTCCATCTTTTTTAGTGGCTAAATAGTATTCCATGGCATACATATACCACAGCTTATTAATACATTCCTGGGTTGGGGGGCATTTAGGCTATTTCCATGTTTTGGTGATTATAAATTGAGCTGTGATTAACAATCTAGTGAAATGTCCTTATGATAAAATGAGGTTTTTTTCTTCTAAGTAGATGCCTAGTAATGGGACTGTAGGATCAAATGGGAGGTCTAGCTTGAGTTCTTTGAGAGTTCTCCATACTTCCTTCCATAAAGGTTGTATTAGTTTGCAGTCCCACCGGCAGTGTAAAGTGTTCCCTTCTCTCCACATTCACACCAGCATCTGCAGCTTTGAACCTCTGTGACGTGGGCCATTCTCACTGGGGTTAGGTGATATCACAGGGTAGTTTTGATTTTCATTTCTCTGATGATTAGGGATGATAAGCATTTTTAAAATGTCTGTTAGCCATTCATCAAGCTTTTGTCTGATTCACAATATGCAAATACCTTTTCTGTTCTGAAGTTTGTCTGTTTGCTTCGATTGTTGTTTCCTTAGCTGTACCAGAAGCTTTTCAGTTTAATTAAGACCCATCTATTTATTTTTGTTATTGCAATTGCTATGGAAGTCTTCTTCATAAAATCTTTCCCTAGGCTGATATCTTCAGGTATTTTCCCCACACTTTCTTTGAGGATTTTTATTGTTTCATGCCTTATATTTATTGATATTGAATCAAATTTTTGTAAGTGGTGAGAGGTGTGGGTCCAGTTTCAGTCTTTTACATATGGTTATCTAGTTCTCCCAGCACCATTTATTGAATAGGGATTCTTTTCCTCATTAAAATACCATCATCGGGCGGCAGCGCCTGTGGCTCATCAAGTAGAGTGCCGGCCCCATATACCGAAGGTGGCGGGTTCAAACCCAACCTTGGCCAAACTGCAAAAACAGAAAAATAACTGGGTGTTGTGGCAGGCACCTGTAGTCCCAGCTACTCGGGAGGTTGAGGCAAGAGAATCTCCTAAGCCCAGGAGTTGGAGGTTGCTGTGAGCTGTGTGATGCCATGGCACTCCACTGAGGGTAATAAAGTGAGACTCTGTCTCTACAAAAAAAATAAATGATAAATAAATAAATAAATAAAATACCATCATCATACTTTCAAGTTTTGGAAAAAAAAATTCTTTGTTTTGTATGGAACCAGAAAAAAAACATATAGCCAAGGCGAATATTACTATTAAAACAAATCTGAGGGTAATCACCCTACCAGACAGACTTTTGGCCCAAGGACATAGTGATTGGTATTGGCACAAAAATAGAGACATTGACATTTGGAACTGAATAGAAAACCACGAGATGAAGCTGCCATCTTACAGCCACCTGGTATTTGTTTATCAATTTTTTTTTTTTTTTTAGAGAGAGAGAGTCTTGCTTTTTTGCTCCTGGTAGAGTCCTGTGGTGTCATAGCTCACAGCAACCTCCAATTCTTGGGCTCCAGCAATCCTCTTGCCTCAGCCTCCCAAGTAGCTGGAACTACAGGGACCCTCCACACATAGCTGTTTTTTTTTCTTTAGCAATGGGGTCTCGCTTTTGCTCAGGCTGGAATAAAACTTGTGAGCTCTGCCTCCCAAAGTGCTGAGATTACAGGAGTGAGCCACTGTGCCCAGACTCAAAAATTATTTAGTTATTAAATGGCTTGATGAGATAGTGCTTTGCACAAAAGGTATTAAACTCAAGGCGTCAAGCCCTCTAGCCATTCCATCTGGTGACAGGACATCAGGTCCCAGTGGTGAGAGGACACACATGTGGTTGTTTTCCCTCTGCCTACAGTTACACTATTATCCTTTTGGAACTTAGTTTATAGCTCTGTGAAAAAATTAGATGACCACTGCACTTCTATCTTAATTTTTCTAAAATTTATGGCCTATAAAGAATCTATTCCTGCCCTTGATGACTGTCCTAGATGGCATTTGCATGTGTGATAATTGCTTCTTTATCAGTCTCTCCCAGGAGATTCTGCTACTGCAGGTACAAATTTACCCATTTCTCTAGTTATTTCATCCCCAGAAGCTAGCATAGTGCCTAATACATAGTAGGCTTTTAAAACCCACCTGCAGAATTATATGAATAAGCTTAATGAATGAAACATGCTCATCTTATTTTTATTAAAATTCTGTTAATCTTAATGTATTTAAGTTCAATTATATGCTCCCTAAGGCAAGATATTTTCACTGTAAGTTATGTGCCCTCTGGAATTAAATGAATAAGTTCCTCTGTACACAATTCATACTCCTGTAAATTTTACTTTTATAGTAATATCTATCTTTTCTACTCCCAGGGGTGTCCAATGTTTTTTACTCTTCTGCTGTGCATTGGAAGAATGAGAGTTGCCTTGGGCTACACATTAAATACATAAACACTAAAGAAAGCTTATGGGCAAAGAACAAAAAAGGTCCAGGCATAATTTTTGTGATACTCAACATCACAGATAAGCAAAACAGGCCTCAAATAATCTGCACAGGGATTGGTAACCCATGCATTAGTGACCCATGGGGCACAGATTGGACACCCCTGTGCAACCTGCTTAGATTTTTAAAGGCCTATCTCTGGCTTTCCATGTCTGGTATGTTTTGGTCACATATATCAAAATTGTTAGTAGTTACCCATCAAAAGAATCTAATTCACATACTTACAAATGTAGTTGTCTTAATTCTTTAAATTTACTTTTTCTTTTATCCTTTTGATTTGATGCTTATATTTATATTAGTACTGATCTTCGAATCTTCTATTTTTAAAACTCTATTAGGAACAGAGTTAGGCCTTTGTGGCAAATGTGCTATTGTTGTTTAGGTAGTAGCACACAGGCTAGGCAGCATTTTTCCGTGATGTGACATCTTCGTTAAAGGTGTAGAAATTGCCTTCCTGTGAAAGGCTATTGAAAATGTAGCTTCTGTGTCTGTATAATTGTATATGCACATGCCAAAATACTGTTTTCTTTCTTTGGTCTCTTTAAATGATACTGTGTACTGAGAAAAATAGAAAAAAAAAATACCCCAAATTTTCTCTGCCAGTAAGGTGAAGATAAAGGGGGCTTCCCACTTGGGTTCTCTCATCAGTTGCCAGAGGCTCTGTTCCCCCTCAATTACTTATTTCTTTCTTTATATATCAATAAACTCCGTCCTTTCACTTAAAAAAAGGTGAAGACAATAAATCTATGAAAAAAAATTTACTGCAAGATATGAATTGCTACTTTGTAGCTACCATTTACATGGTGTTTTTCTATTGGCTGTCTCAGATTTATAGATGCCTTTAACGGACAATTTCATTTTGCATATTTAAACAAATAGTAAAATTAATATAATTTTATTTCTCTCCGCATGTCCCTCCTCATGTTCCTATTTCAAAGTGAAATTAGGTTAGCAAGTAAACTATTACCACACTGGAGCCAGGTCTCTTCCCATCCTTATAAAAGGATAATAGCGTTTCTCATTGTAACTTCTTTTTTTTGCAGTTTTTGGCCGGGGCAGGGTTTGAACCCGCCACCTCTGGTATATGGGCAGGAGTCCTGCTCCTTTGAGCTACAGGCGCCCCCCAACTCTAACTTATTAAATTAGTACAAGGGTAAACAGTGGTAAAGTTAATGCCATACAGTTCTGGGAATCATTTCTTGTAGCATTTATTCACATTACTAAATACAGCAGACAAAAAGGCCATTTTTTTTTACACATAAAACCAACTTTTGAAGGATTTTTTGCTTTATAAATTTATTTTTTAAAATCTAGTTATGAAGAAGCCACAATATTATGAAAGTACAGAAAACTTTTCATTTTTTTCCCCTGTAATTTTTTAATCAATCATGTGTATCATTTAGAATTAAACAGGCTCAAGTTCCAGATTTCTCTAGGCTGCCCAGACCGTGGAAGTTAATGATCACAGAAAGAATAAGAACTAACATGCTTACGCAGAAAAACTGCTGGTGTTCTGGTTCCCTTCCCCGGCTTACTCTCCTTGGCTAAATAAGAAAATAGCCAACAATAAAAACACTGAGATGGAGACTTTACCTCTTTCGTGTTTACATGGATGGAG
This sequence comes from Perodicticus potto, assembly GCA_963574655.1. Lineage (NCBI taxonomy): Eukaryota > Metazoa > Chordata > Mammalia > Primates > Lorisidae > Perodicticus > Perodicticus potto. Next base: position 2,123 of record CAUYRH010050907.1, on the reverse strand, counting down.
CTGGAACATATTCTTCTTAGCAAAGTATCTCAAGAATGGAAGAAAAAGTATCCAATGTACTCAGCCTACTATGAAGCTAATTTATAGCTGTCGTATAAATGATATAACCCAACAATAACACAAGAATATAGGGAAAGGGGCAAGGGTAGGGAGGGGAGAGGGGAGGTTGGGGCAGAGGGACGGTAATTGGTGGGGCCACACCTACGGTGCATCTTAGAAGGGTACAGGTGAAGCTTGCTAAATGCAGAATACAAATGTCTTCATATAATAGCGGAGAAATTCCATGCTGGTGGTTGGTATTTGCTAACCATGGTCTTCATTAGATGAGGATCTCCTAGGCCATTTGACTGCAGGTTTCTGATCCCAGTATCCAGGAATCCCCCTCCCAGATCTTCTCTGAGGGGCATCTTCCCTCCGTATCCACGGAGGATGAGACCATATTATTAGCATCCTGGGTGTGAGGTGGGAGGCTATGGCTGCGTACTGGGCACCTCAACTTTATAATGTAAACATTCACTTTCTTGTCTTATTTTAATTTAGTGTCCCCTTACCTGTGCAGAGATCATCTCATTTACCCTTTCCTGAATCTGAAACTTGCATCTGTCAGGGAATGAAAGGGACCAGCACTCTATCACACATAGCCTAAAAGTGACAATCGGGGTCCAATGGCTTCTAAAACAGGCTTTCAACTAATCCTCCTGGTGTTTGAGCTTTGCCATCCTCTCCACTTCTAGGGTTACCTGGTGCTGCAAGTATATAAGCTTTTGATTGCAAAAAGGATTCTGTGCTATAAATTATATTTCTTGGTTTTAAAAACACTGGCTTCAAATTCAGTTTTTTCCCCTTTCTGCTGACCAGATGTTGTTTGTCTTCCAACAATTTATTTGTTGGAATCTCCTTGCCCATTCTAGTTGTTATTTTTACGGTTCCATAACGCAACAGTCTTAATGACTGTGCTCAATCCATCATTTTTAACTGAGTTTTAACGGATTACATTCCCACTCTGTGTGCAATGTTTCAGGCAACTACATAGATTTAGGCTTCATAGCCTACAAATAACTGGTGTATTTTTAATAATAAACATTAATTTCTCTTTTTGGGGGATAGTCACTCTAATCAACAACCACAGTAAATGATCCATATTAATGATGGCACATTTTATAGGGTTCCGCACTACAAAAATGAATCTGCAGATCTGCAGTCCTTCCAGGCAGAACCGCTGAACACAATCTGCTCTGCCTGGGTGCAGTACACGTGGGTCTCCCGCCACCTCCGCACTCCGACAGCGAGACCTTTCCTGCCCTTGGTCGTCCGAGTCGGCCTACCCAACGGGAGGAGAGTGACGATGAAGCACTGTGATGACCCACTTCCTCTACTGGACAGAACATATATCTCCTCTTCCTTTAATGTTCTTAGTAACATTTCCTTCCCCTGGATTATTGTGGGACACAGTTTACGATACGTGTAACACGAACTATGTGTTAATCGGCTATTTGGTTTTGATAAGGCTTCCAGCCAACAGGAAGCTATTAGTAGTTAATTTTTGAGGGAGTTCAGAGATAAAGGTGGGTTTCAGATTACACAGGGGCTCAGCACTCCTGCCTCCTGCATTATTCAAGAATCAATTGTACAGCCAATTCCTAATATGAAAGTAGAAGGCCAGAATAAATGATTTCAATGTTCCTTCCTAACTCTAAACAACTATGGAAGAAGAGAACATTTTTTTTTAATTTTTATTAAATCATAATTGTGTGCATTGGTGCAATCATGGGGCACAAGGTGCTGACTTCATATACAATCTGAAATATTTTCATTGAACTATTTAACATAGCCTTCATGGCCTTTTAATCACTATATGAAGACATTTATATTCTACCTTTAGTAATTTTCACTTGTACCCTTGTAAGATGCACCGTAAGTGTGATACCACTAATCACCCTCCCTCCACCCATCCTCTCCCCTCCCCTCCCCTCCCTTGCCCCGCTCCCCATTTCTTGTGCTATAACTGGGTTTTAGCCTTCATATGAAAGCTATAGATTAGCTTCATAGTAGGGCTGAGTACATTGGATACTTTTTCTTCCATTCTTGAGATACTTTGCTAAGAAGAATATGTTCCAGCTCCA
>CAUYRH010050905.1:0-11353 GCA_963574655.1 Perodicticus potto | reverse complement strand
TTTATCTCTTGGTTCTCTATTCTGTTCCATAGATCTACCTCTCTGTTTTTTTGCTAGTATCATGCTGTTTTGATCACTATAGATATATAGTATAGCCAGAAGTCTGGTTAAGTAATACCTCCCGATTTGTTTTTAATTATGAGTAATGTATTGGCTATTTGAGGTTTGTTTCTGATTCCATATAAAAGGAAGTACATATAGTTCTTAATTAACCATTAAGCAATGCATAAACAGGGTCCTTAAGGAGGAAAGGGGGGGGTGCTAAAGATTTCCCTGACCTGATCACTATCTCCCTTGACTTTAGTTCAATTTTTATATAGTTTTTATCTGCCATATTTTACTTTAATCTACATTATTAAATATTTTCTTTGGCATGGTAAGTGATCAAAGTTTATGTTTGCCTTAAAGGTGTCAGACACCATATTTGTTTTTAGCTCATAGTTTGAGAGTTTTGCTTGCTTTCCATATAAGCACAGCTGACTATAAAGAATCCTTAAACTATTTTCAGCAATGGAAGCTCTGAGAGGGCACCATACTGGATGGTACTGATGACATCACCTTGCCTAAATTCAGCTAAGTAATTATTTATTATCTCATGTGTTTTAAAAGCCTCCTGTGTGCGAGGCATTGTGCTGACACTGAAAATTCATAATGAAAAAGACCTAGTCCTACTTCCTTTCAAGATAGGTCAGGCTAATAAGTAAACAGTAAGTCATAATGCAATAATTAAATATTGTGATAATAAGTTCAGTTAATACTCTCAGCCATAGGTCAGACTATGTGTTGCAGTTACATTGATCCAAATGTCTTCTCCCTCCCAGACACAGTTGATTTTTACAACAACTCAAAAAGCAAAATCCTAAAACCTAAAATATACCCACTAGGGCATACTTATTTACAAACATAGACATTTCAGTTTTTCTATTTGGAGAAGAAATTCTCAAACCATAATTGTCTAATTTCATCTTCTATGGTATGTATGCATCCTCCTTGCAACCGAAGGTAATTATCCCTGAGTGCACGAACCTAAAATTTGGATTAGGACTGCCTGGAACCACTCTGGAAGTGCTGAAACCACAATAGAAGAAGGAATGAGTACAATACCAGTGTGGGTTGTTAAGCATAAACATCAAGATCTGAATTTTCTTTAAAAAAAAAAACAAAACATGGATCAGTAGCTGTAACCAAGGTCTCTTATAATTTTACTACAAGTGATATAAATCTGTGGATCCTTTAATTTTACTATTTAAAAGAACACTTTAGATTTTCTTCAGAGCTGGTCCTAGTTTATGGGAAATGGAGATACATATCCTTGAGAAATCAGCACTATATATCTACAAATTTAAATCTTTATCTGAATCTATCATCTACTTCATCTGATACACAAAGATTTGGTATATAAATAAAAGGTCAGTGTAACACTTTAAATCACCCGAAATTTTTTTCAAGTATAATGAACAATAAAGATGATTTTGATTCTTACAAAGTAAATAAAGTGAGGTTTAGAGATATCTGTGATTTTCCCAAGATCACATACAGTTATTCAGTGATAGAGTAAGGATTAAACCTTGATAGTTTCTCGAATGTGCCTAAGGAAGCCCATGTCAGGAAAACTGGGGCCTACAGGTCATTCATAATGTGACAGAGTCTAGTCACAAAATGAAACAATAGCAGGAAAGTCATTGTAGGAAATTTAATATAGGAAATTGGCTGCAGGTTAGAAGATCTTGAAAGAGCAACCTGGGAAAGTTGAGGTAACTCCATGATAAGCAACTACTGGAAATCATCATTACCCATAAGGCTAGAGGGAGAAGATGCCCAGGAAATGGGAAGCTTGCAATGAGAGGGCCATTCATGGGATACTAAAAACAGGACTACTGAGGAAAGATGCATCTAGGAGGCAAAGTAGGGCAAGTGCTAAGTAGGTATTTAGAAATGAGCAGGGTGGACGCTGGATGTGGTCAGCCTATTTTGGCTGTTTTGGACTGGCTTGGGTCAGGCTGGCCTGGGCTGTTATAGGAATGGGGCTAATAAAGGGCTCACAAATACAAGATCTTTCTTGCAGGTGGGTTGTTTGGGGGGACTGATTAATGTTCCTTGAACTTTTTGATGAGGACAGATAGATATGAGTTGTTACAGGAACAGAGTTGATCTAAACCCTGGGAAACTTCCATAGAAGCAGCTGAAATTTCTCAAAGCCGTGTATAAAATCTGGACACAGCACTCTCTGTAGGGCCTGTGGTCACTAGGACAGGGCCTGGTTTGCTGTCCAAACTGGCTATTAAAACAAATATTTCCTTTTCTAAACTTTACTTACTCTGTTCACTTCGGTTATTTCAGTGACTACGTTAAGCTGTTGCTGCGTGACCCTATTAGGAGTAATTGTCAACCTTCCTAAGGCCGTGACCCTTTAATACCTCATGTTGTGGTGACCCCCCCAACCATAAAATTATTTTTGTTGCTATTTCATAACTGTAATTTTGCTGCTGTTATGAATTGTAATGTAAATATCTGATATGCAGGATGTATTTTCTGATGGTCTTAGGGGTTGCGACCCACAGGCTGAGAACCGCTGAACCATTATTCTCCTTGCAACAACTTCCCAGATGAGGCGCTGGGAGACCAATTTGCAAGGCATCCTGGGAAACAGTGGGAGTCCCTCCCCCTTGGAAAAAAAAGCAAAACATTGAAAGGACAAGGAACAAGTCTGAGGAAAATGACCATCTTGCCATTTTCAGCTGGAATATCTGGCATGTATGTGTTTTGCCTTTTAGTGATATTTTACTTGAAGAAGGGAATCCATATCCCCAAAAATGAAAGTTTGTAATTCAGTAGACTAGACAGACTTACTTTTAAGAGGCCATTCTACATCTGTCATTAGTATAGTATTTTGTACTTACAAGGTAGTAAGTGTGTTTCCTCTTAGAAAAATGAAAATTATCATGTCTTTTTTTTAAATGAGGAAATTAATGCTTAGAGGAGTAGACTTCCTCTGTAAGATGTGGCTAGAAGGTGCAGCAGTTAGGACTGGAACTCTGGGTCTTGGGCTTATAATTTAAGTGCTACAGTGAAAGTTCCCAGTGGTTGCTGAGGCACTGTCAGGTGCCCCAGCAGATGTGAAGGGGCTAAATAGTTTAGATTACTAAATATTTCAGATTACTGAGGGAAATACAGTAACATCTTTTGACTATTACTTGAACTACTAACAGTTTCAATGTTCAATTTCTATGTTCCACTTGATCACATCATATCTTTGTGAAGGTGGGTTTTCTAGGATAAAACTCAGGTACCACATAAAAACCATTTTAGGAATAGGAAATGAAGGTAGCAGTGTCCCATATGATTCCAAGGTCCAAGAAATTGTGCCGTGCTCAATGGATACTAACAAGTACTTACAAGTTGTTCAGACTTAACTACCTTATAGATTAAATGGTTATATATTTCTTTTTGTTCAAGGTATGCTATGAAAAAATGATTGTGATAGTTTGAACATTGTAAACTGAGGAAGCCCCTCTGTTCTGGGGATATTACCCCATTAAGACTAAATGCAATAACCTTAATAAATTGAGATTAGAGGGAAAGGAGGATATAAGAAGGGAAGAACTCAAAATCTCCTAGACTGTTCTTTTAGAATTTTAGCCACCCTCTTTGTTTGCTTATACCTGAGGAGTTACCATGAGCTATGGTTGAGATGAAATGACATCTAGTTTAACAATGTGAACTTTGAAGTCATTCTTAATAAGAAAATAAAGCTGTGAGCATCCTTCGACTACTTGGTCTTCAGATCAAGGAGTGGAAATTCTGCTAGAAAACTTCCAAAGACCACTGTAAGACCAGCCTGGCACAGCATCCCTAACACCTCCTATCAGTGGGGGTTGTTATCTCGGCCTTTGTCAGGTTCTCACTGAGAAGCTGAACTGTGGCAGTAAGATTACCATCTCTTTAACTGTCATTCACGTGATAGGTTATTTTTCCCCTTCTCAAATCTAATTCTTGAAAAGATTCTTATATCTCGAACACTTCCTTCTTATCTCTGTATAGAACTCTAAAATCTGCCTTTTAATGAAAACTACACCTGACAATATATTCTTTGAGAATCATAGACATCTTGCAAGATCAAAGAAAATAGGGGTTGAAATTTGTAAGTGATGTTATTTTAAACAAAACAGGTGAAACTGACATCCTGTGACAATATGGAGTGCTATGATGTTTTGTACTTGAGGAACTAGAGAACTAAATGTCTTAAGATCAAAAGATGAGGAGCAGAAATAAGAAAGAAATCAATCGCAATATTCCATAAACCGTTTCCTTCTTGTGAGTTAGAATGGAACTGGAGTCAGAATAATTTCAACAAAAGAGACTTTCACTTTAAATTTTTAAAAATGTACATTGCTGTGACTTCTTAATATGCAAAAATTCTCAGCCCTGGTTATGAATCAAATCATTCCTAGAAATTAAAACAAAATGCAAAGGTCCTATCCCAGACCTTGACCTACTGATTCCCAAGGGCTAAGGCTTTTGATTCCATGTATAAAAAGCGTTATTTATGTACAGCTATTGAATTAGAGAATTATTGAATTAGCTGTAGTCTGCTTTGAAGCCGTAAAGCTGCAGCAACTTTGATTGGAATTGCCTGAGAGTTTACGACAAAGGTAGAATCTCAGAACCCTCCCTAAACCTACTACGCCAGAGTCTGCATCCAAACAGGGTTCCAATTGATTTGTATTAAAGTTCCAGAAGCAATGGGCTAGGGGAGACAAACACCAGACGGGGACTCCAGGCACTTGTATGCCATTGACCTGCCACTTACATAAGTCACCTATCCTCCGTGAGTCTATTTCTCCAGCTCATGCTATAGATATAATTACGCCTACCCAGTTTACTCCAGGATTATTGTAAGGGTATAAAATGGAATATGGAAAATATGTGGAAGTACTTCAAAAGATGAAAAGTGCACTGTTTATGTAAAATGCTACTCTAATGTGGTCAACAGAACCACAGATCTGTAGAGCTACTTGGCTTTTCAATTTATTCCACCTCTATATTTTGAGCCACATCCTTGATTGCTACATGGTTAACTCCCACTCACATTGATTCCTACTACAGATGCCCAAAGGTAGCACTGCATTATTTTTCCTTATAACTTTAAAGTCATAAGGAAGTAAAAAATAATAGCGAAAGGGAAGCTCAATTAGTATCCATAGAGTACTTGTCAATCTGCTGTATATGTTAAGGTAACTGTACTTGGAACTTTGCCTATTAAGGATTTCAACAAAGCCAGCCTGGCATTATGAGGCCTAGTAGTTTCTCTCCTTTGTTATTAAATGTTTCATTCATGTTTTCTTGATTAACAGGTAATCTGCTTGTGGTAAGCTTCTCTGTGACACCAAGGTGAATTTGGTTCTAGAGCTGTCATTTATGTCTAGTAAAATAAAATCTAGAAGAACATCATGTTTAGAGCTTGCCTGGGCCCTGTTCTCCCACCTCTTTTTCTCCATTTCTGACACCTGGTGCTGTTTGAGACTTCCTTTACTCCCAGTCTCTTCTCTACCTATCAAACCCTTTTTACCCCCACCTCCACGCCTACAAAATGTCCTTCTAAAAGAAGCTTAGAATGACTTAGAATTTGGAATTGCCTTTCACTCAACTCCTCAGTTTTTACTTCTGTTTTACTTCTGAGCTTGCTATAACTCTGAAGCCCTTCTCTGCCTCTTTTACTTTGAGAGTATCTTTTCTGCATGTGCTTGCTGGTTTGAATACATTTCTCAGAATCCTGCTGTGCTAGATACAAATTCTAATAGTGTTGTTTTGTACTTTTTTTTTTTTTTTGCCTCTTCCTGCACACTCTTGATTTTTCTTTTTTTGCATGTCCCCTGCCTAAAGTTATCCAGTACATTCATTGCTTCCCACCACCATAGCCTGTCCATGGTATTGCTTCTCCATGCCTTCAGCTCATTTGCTTGAAGTTTTTTTTTTTGAGACAGAGTCTCACTTGGTCACTCTTGGTAGAGTGCTGTGATGTCATAGCTCACAGCAACCTCCAACTCTTGGGCTTAAGTGATTCTCTTGCCTCAGCCTCCCAAGTAGCTGGGACTACAGGCACCCGCCACAACACCTGGCTGTTTTTTCTCTTGGTTGTTGTTGCAGTTGTCGTTGTTGTTTAGCAGGCCCAGGCCGGGTTCAAATCCCCCAGCTTTGGTGTATGTGGCCGGTGCCCTACCCACTGAACTACAGGCACTGCCTTGCTTGAAGTTTTTTCATTCTAGTAGACTCAGCTACAATCTTTTGTGCTTTGATTCATTGTATTTTTCTTCAATCTGTGCCTCTAATTTTAGGTTGAGTATTCCCTGATCATCTGTCAGTAGGGGCGGACTTCAGCAGAATGAAGTATTTTACTTTCCTGTTCATGTGTTTCTTATTCTTAATTCCTGGATGATGGGGGACATGATTTATTCCATCAAGAGCCATCGTTATTCTGGAGGCATAGTGTCTTAGAATGCAACTGCAAAATCAGTTCTGAGGAAACAAAAGCAGCTCAGGCTCTATATTTCCTTTGATGATCTCATGTCCAAAAAAAGAGATTGGACCAATGAGTCAATCATCCATTAATATTTTGAGAAAGTAGAAAAATGTCTTCTATTTATACCTCTTTATGTCATGTAGGGCACATATATGGCATTTTTAACAGAGGTTTTATTTTTTATTAACAGGTAATAAGCTGTTAAAACTGAGAAACTGTTAAAACTCAGTTTCTATATTACAAATTGTACTATTTAGTTACATGGCTACAAGCTGGTAGCAACTAGAAGATAGTTTAGAATTCAAATGGTTAACAGCTTATTTTTTTCTTGTTTTAATTTCTGTTTGCAAAACTTCACGAAGTCCCTTCTATGCATCATGTTATTCTGTGTCTTCTTAGTGTTGAGAGGGAGTGGGACATCGAATCAGCAATCATGATGAGGTATCTGTTATCGAAAGACTTAAGAAAAATTAAATTAAAAGAAATGAAGAAAAGGAAGATATATGTCCTATGATCTCATACAAACCTGGTCACTTGCATTTGGGCTTCATTTTAAAGTGTGAGTAGTTTTTGCCAAACTCTGTGCAGTATTCCCTGAAATATTCCAATACTAAAGCACATGTCCACTAGTCATGCTCTGAAATTCGTACTGTCAATTATCTTGCAGTTTATCTTTCATGATTATTCTTTCTGGCATTGTGGTTTTTCCTTCATCCCTAGACTACATTGTTGTAGCTCATCGCAATGATTTCTGTCTTTTGACAGTCACTCTTGTCTATGTAGGAATAAATTATGTCATCTGTAGGTCACTGTGGAAATAATGGAATGGGATTTCTGAAACTAGGTGATAGAAGACATTGTGCCTTTTTTTTTTTTTTATTTTTTGGGGTCACTCAATTTTGGGAAAGCCAGATACTGTGTTGTAAGAACTATCAAGAAGCCCTATGGAAAAACCCATGTGGCAAGGACCTGGGGCTTCCTGCCAGGGAGGATCTGAGTCCTCTATAAGAGTGAGCAATTCTGGAATCAGATCCTCCAGCAGCCCCTCACCATGTCCTTGGCCCCTCACCTGCGGCCTTGACTGACATTTTAAATGACATCTCATAAGAGAACCAGAGCCAGAACTAAATGCGACAAAGCCACTCTTGAGTTGCAGACCTACAGAAAATCTGAGACAATAGATGTTTGCTGCTTTAAGCAACAACTTGTCATACAGCAATAGGTAACTAATGTGTAGATACTGTGTTATCAGATCTCTGATCTGAATGATATTAAACAAACAGAAGCACCAAGTCAAACTGCTAAAGAAATTAGGATCATCCATGTCTAGTTTATTTATATTTTTGTATCTCTCAAATGCAATTATTTTTCCTCGATTTTACATTTGAAGATAATTTAAGTTAAAAATAAAGAAAATAACACTATGAAATTAAATAGGGTAAGAATTTTAAAATAGTCAATATGAAGATTATTTGTGAATCTTAATTAATTATAGAAATAGTTGCTCTAATCTCTAAATAACTATAGAAATTAGTAATCTCTATTTAGATTAGCATTTTTTCAGATATGGTAAAGAAACTAGGTTAACACAATTAAGTGCCACTTGCCAGTATTTTCCAGTTCTCTGTAAAGTTAACTGAACATATAAAACATATTTTCTCCTGCTGTTGACTTTTTATGATCTTAAGCCTGTAGTAAATGTAAGGCTGCTATGCTTAAGGGTATAATTTTGTGCAGGAAACCACAATATGGTCTGGGAATAATTGCCCAAAGACTAAGATGAAAAGATAAAGTTAGCAAAAATCTTTGGACATTCCTATCCAAGTCTGTTTTCTGAAAGAAAAATTCCAATTATTTCTTCAATGATAAAATCAATATTAGAGAAAATGCAATAGATTTTATTTTGTTGTATAGTTAAGCAACATTTTATTCTATCTGCACTTACTTTAGGCAAAAAAGAAAAATTAAAAGTGTTACATCTTTTTTGAGTCAAACTAGAAAAAATTTTTAAATTTCTTGTTTTCTTTAGTTTTAAATATTTCTAACAATTTACTCTCCCTCTTCACAAAATCATTCCCTTCAGTTATCCTCATTTCCTTTTTCTTTATGATGTTATAGAAAGTAAAATCAGTTTGGGCCAAATAGTGTATTATTAGTATTATGGGAAGATTCTGGCCATTCCCTGGGGAGCCACACAATGGCCCTGAAATCATGCCAGTCTTGGGGTGTTTCCATGATCCTAGACCACTCTAAGTTGAGATCTACAGAGTCCAGAAGTAGCTTATAAAGCTCAAGAGATTTTTTATCTTTTTGAATTTTAATCTAGGATCCATAAGTTGGTGTAATGATTTTTCTAAATGTACCTGAAGGGAATTGGTAGTTATCAGCTTAACTCAACTGTGCAGATCTTTGAGAAAATATACCGTGCCCCTATCCCATCTGTGTCTTTACCCCAGGATTACCCCTGAGTCAAAGAGGGAGCAGGTACTCTGCCCACAGTCTTTGTGAGAGCTTGCTCCTCACAACAAACCATCCCTGCCTTGGGATGGTTCACTAGGATCCCATCAACACTTTCACCTGAGGTTTTAATAGGGAGGTCCCAGGAAAATAAGACTGAAAGATAGCTCCTGTAATTAATTCTTTGTCAGGAAACCATCCACAATATAGAACAACATATTAATGTGAAAGAAAGGGAACTAAAGAGTCTGATTTCACAATGAAGACAAGCTGTCATTCTTTCCCAAATAAATATTTACTGGGCTTATTTGAGTCATGCAGCTCATGCCCCATGCATAACAGAAATTTTAAGACATATTGTAAATAGAAGTTTCAACACTTTGAACTAATGTACAGAGATGGCAAATAAGAAAGCAGAATATTGAGGCTTCTGTTTGTTTTCCCAGGGGAACTCAGCCTTTATTGTACATTTATTACTAGAAAGATATTGTATTGTTAATATAAAAAGTCAATGACAGTAATCCAAATTATTGGAGGACCTTAATACCCATGATCTCAATTTGACATATAAATCCATATGGTTTCAATATGTGAGTCCATAGTTATTTGAGTAGTACTGCAACAAATTGATGACTTGACCAGCATCTTGAAACTTCACTTTTCCTGTTTGAATTTGTGCTGGACACCATTGGTTTTGAGCAGAGAAACAACAAACTATAACTTCAGCTGGTTGAAATCCAAAGCTCTGTTTTCCACAGACACATAAAAGTTGAGAGTAGCCAATATTCTAGCCTGTACTGCAGTCTGTTACTACATCCCGTCTGCAAACCAGGTGCTCAAAACATCACAAGGAAGTGAAGTCTGGTTGCTAGTAATTAATGGGGTTGTTTGGTGAATGAAAGTCAAAGTAGTAGCAATATATTATCCTGAAGAGTGTTAGAAAAGTTTTCCTGAAGCTAAAACAGGACCTTGCAAATGAAAGCTTCCAATGTCAGTGAACTAAGGTATTCTTAGACTCATTAAAATTCAATGTTTAATCATCAACCCTTGCTTAAAGAAGAGAGGAAGGGAAATATATTTTACAGGATGGATAAAATGTTCCCTAGAAAGCAAATAAGGCAAAGCAATTCATGCTAATGAACTGTGAAAATAATGGCTCACTATTATTTTAGTGTGCTTAAGTGCTTAAATTAAGGTTATTTCACATCTCCACTCTTAAAATGTGTGCCTTCTGGAAAGTTTGGCTCATGATTGGTGCTAAAATCTAAACTTGTTTGCCTATATTTGACATTATTTTCTTTAAATACAATCATTCGAATCATGTTTAATGATAAAGATATAAGAGCTTATTTTGAAAAAAATGGAAAATAAAAGTATTAGAAGTCATTGATTACTGATAATTTGGTTATTTATGCTAAATAACTACAAATAAATTATTTTTTTATGAAGTGGGAATATATTAAAAAGAAATGAGATTTTTCTGGAGGTTTTATAAACCATATAGTCAGACAATAACTCTAATTTTCTTTCAAAATAAAGTGTATCAAAGAAAGTTGAAAGATTATACCCCACAGATGAAAGAGAATTATCCTGTTTGCATCCAGAGTCAAATCACTAAATAAAAAATGAAAGGAAAACCAAGACAAAACAACAGCAACAACAAGGAAAAATAATCCCTTACCTACTGATAGACAACTGTCATTTTCTATGTAATGAATATTTAGTCATATTTCCAGCTGTTTAGATAGGAATCTCTTAGTAAATTAACAGTTCTTCCCAGGTCTTTAATATTGGACCAGACCAAGCTACTGTGATTTGTAGTAGAAACATATGGGCAGTTTGTAGTTTGTAAATGCAGATTACATAGATACAGAAACAAGTAATTAATGTCAATTTATAATCTTTTCTGATTATAAATGTTATTTCCTTTTTTTTTTTGCACTGGAGCAGTAAACCTATGACTAAAATTTAGTTAGCCAGTGTGAGATGATGTATCACTCTGATATACCACTGATAGACCAGTGATGCTTGATCTCTTTTGGTGGTTGTCCCCTTTTTAATCTGATGCATGTTTGAAGCTTTTTATAAAAGAAGTACGGTTTAAAATTATTGAATTTGTAATAAAAAAGAAAAGTATTAAGAATCAGACAATGCACCTCCAAATCCTGACACATATACAAAAACAAACAAACAAACAACTCTCTTATCTACTTTCTTTGTAATAAATATTTGGTCTAATTTCCCACTGTTACTCTACATTTAAGAAAATGCTATGAAGGCTATCTCTCACAGTGCGATCAAAATGTTTCTGATTGTATATGAAGCACATTCTGCCCTATGATTGCACCAATGTACACAATTATGATTTAATAAAAT
>CAUYRH010050903.1:0-10412 GCA_963574655.1 Perodicticus potto | reverse complement strand
CAAAACCACCCCGAGATACCATCTAACTCCAGTGAGAATGGCCCACATCACAAAATCTCAAAATTGCAGATGCTGGTGTGGATGTGGAGAGAAGGGAACACTTTTACACTGCTGGTGGGACTGCAAACTGATACAACCTTTTTGGAAGCAAGTATGGAGAACTCTCAAAGAACTCAAGCTAGACCTCCCATTTGATCCTGCAATTCCATTACTGGGCATTTACCCAGAAGGAAAAAAATCCTTTCATCATAAGGGCACTTGCACTAGACTGTTTATTGAAGCTTAATTTACAATCGCCAAAATGTGGAAACAGCCTAAATGCCCACCAACCCAGAAATGGATTAACAAGCTGTGGTATATATGTACTTGTAATACTATTCAGCCATTAAAAAAATGGGGACCCGTCTTAGTAAAGCATCACAAGAATGGAGAAGCATGAATCCCATGTGCTCAATTTTGATATGAAGACAATTAATGGCAATTAATGACATGGTGGGGGTGGGGGAAGGGGAGAGCAGAGAAAGAAAGAATAAGGGAGGGGTGGGGAAAGGAAGAGCAGAGAGAGGGAAGGAGCAAGGGGGGTGGGGTCTTGGTGTGTGCCACACCTTTTGGGGGCAAAACAGGATTGTAAGAGGGACTTTACCTAACAAATGCAATCAGTGTAACCTGGTTTCTTGTACCCTCAATGAATCGCTAACAATAAAAAGAAAGAAAGAAAGAAAGAAAGACATGAAGATAATCACAGATATAAGGCCTGGCAATTAAGTTCATGAACTCATCCTAGAAAAAGTGCCACATACTTCACTGCTGAATATTACTATGGTCACTTTCAAAGTACTCCGTTTGGGAAGCTAGGCACTGATACTCTTAGTCCACCCTTCAAAGAAATTTTGGAGCTTCTCGTAATGGCCATCAGAGCTGTCTTAATATTACCTTTCATGTCCTGAATGTCATCAAAATGTCTTTCTTTCAATATTTACATTATTTTAGGATTAAGAAAAAAGTCATTGGGGGCCAGATCAGGTGAGCAAGGAGGGTGTTCCAATACACTTATTTGTTTACTGGCTAAAAACTTCCTCACAGATAGTGCCATGTGAGCTGGTGCATTGACATGATGCAAGAGCCATGAGTTGTTGGCCAAGATTTTCAGTTAAGATTTTCCTGTTTCTTTATTAATGCTAATTTGGTCTGCTATGCTTCTTACAGTCAGACAATGATTTTGACTTAAATCTGATAAGTTTTTGCAATGTTTTTGCCAGTTCTGTTCATTACTGATCACCTTGACCTCTCTTCATCAGTGACAATTTCTGTCCCCTAAGAAAAATGCTTAATTCATTTGTATACTGCCATTTTCTTTGTGGCATTATGCCCATAAACCTGGACTAACATGTCCCTGATTTCACTTCCACTCTTGCCAAGTTTAACAAGAAATTGAACGTTTGTTTGTTGCTCTAATTCAAGTTCTGACATTCTTGTGATGGCACACAAAAACATGCAGCGATAATGAAGACACTCAGCAAGACACCACCATATGTTGACATGAATATGGCTCTGAGAAACTGATATACCAAGGTTATAAAACTTTACTGAGTTGTTTTTACAGTGCTGCCAATGTGAACACACAGTGGCCAGTTCATGAACTTAATTGTGCAACCCTTTATACTCCCTCAAAACAGTAAATATTAGAACTTAACCCTCCATAGAGAAATGTGAAGGAAAATGCGGAGAGCTGGTGGGGCAAAGACTGATAATTATCCCCCAATATTCACTCTGTTTTTCCTTTCTAAAGAAAGAGAAAACATTGGTTTTAGCTGGACATGTGGCTTCCCAGCCGAAGACCCCATTCATAGGTTTGCTCAGACCTAGGTGTGGCCATGTGACTGAGAGGAAAATTGGAGCGGGATTGCAGTGTGCAATTTCAAGTCATCCTCTTAAAGATGTGGCTACTTGGATTGGACGCTCTTGGTTCTTGCCTCAGATTGGGATGTGGGTGGTGTGTTGGATGTCAACCTAGACTATTGGGAGGTCAGCACCTGAGGAAATGTAGTGCTGAACACTAAAGGGGCATGAGGCCATGGGGGACCCAGTGGAATGGGACTTCCTAGCAAGTCCTGATTGCTCCTTCTGGATGTTTACATGTAAGGGAAGTAGATGTCTGCCCTGTCTGAACACATAACACCTTGATATAGCATTGTAGCTTGTGCTCTAACTGAAGTGCCCATGGCTTGTGATTACAAATTGTCAATCATAAATGATGCCAAAGGAATACAGTGTTTCCTATAATGTGCAGGAATCTCATAGCCTTTCAGCATATGGTTCAATAGCAATTGGACATCATAGGAAAAATTGTAAATCTCAAACTAAACCTTATACTTTATTCAAAAATTAACTAAAAGACTTAAAAATTAAAAATGTTGAGTCTATGAAAACCTACGTGAAGAGAGTGAAAAGGCTAACTACAAAAAGGGATAAAGCATTTGCCTGCCACTTGTCTGACAAAGGATACATAAAGTACTCTCAAAGCTCAATGGTTAAGGGGGAAAAAAAATCAAACAATTAATTTAACTATAAAATGAGCAAAATACATTTCACCAAAGTCAATATTCAGCTTTAAAATGAGCCCACAAAAATTTTTGACGTTATTAGTCCTCAGGGAAATGCAAATTAAAACCACAATGAGATACCACTACATATTTATTAGAATGACTAAAATAAAAAGATAATGACAATGTCATAGGATGGCAAGGATGTGGAAAATTGGATTATTCATCCCTAGTTGTAAAATGGTACAGTAACTCTGGAAAACAGTTTGGCAGCTTCTTAAAAAAAAAAAGTTGTTATTACCTATGAACTAGCACTTGTACTCTTAGGAATTTATCTCAGATAAATGAAAGCTTATATTCATATAAAAACTTGTACACCAAAGATTCATAGCAGCTTTATTTGTAATAGCTCAAAACTGAAAAAAAAATCTGATGTCCTTCAAATGAATGGTTATACAAATTGTGGCACACCTATATTTTGGGTAAGGGTGAACAGAATTTCTCTATATCATTTTTTATAGCAATATGTGATTCTCAGTAAAAAATTATATCAGAACAGTTTCAATACAAACATAGAAGAACCCAGGGAGTATCCACCTACCTTCCCTAGGTAAACTAGTCAAAAGCATTTTCTAGAGCAATGAGAAATTATAGAAAATTAAGAACTTTGTTTGGAAAGGACTGAATATGAACTGTTAGAGCTATTCCTGATAAGAATTTCATATACAAAGATAGCATAAAGAAGCAATTTGCATTTCATAAAATATGCCATTTAGGCATTGCAATAAAATTTGCAAGGTTGTGATGGATAATGAAGTGAGGCAAAAGTTCTGAGTTTCTTGTTGTCTACAAAGACAAAAAATTATTGCTTTGTTATTGCTGTTGATAATTAAATACATGTTTGAGAATTATTTTGGAAAACTTGGTCGCCATTATAAGAATTAAAAGCAGATTATGTACTTTCTGAATCATTATAGAAGAAAGGCAACTGAAGAGTCTATAAACACACAAACACATACACACACAGACACACACAGACACACACACACACAAACACACACAGATACACAGACACAGACACACAGAAAGACACACAGACATACACACACAGACGCACACACACACAGACACATACAAGAAGAAAAAGCCCTGAAGAAACAAAAGCACAAAGCTAGGTAATAGAAATAAAATCCAATTGAAGAGTTATAGATAAGCTAAAATAAAGATACGCTTCTTAAAAGGTTTGTGGTCCAGAAATATTTGCATATTTGACCATACTGTCTTGAGGAAGCCTTGGACTAGAGGAATTTGAAAGCTTGCTTTAGGGTGGGATGCCTGGAAACCTGGGCTGGGCCCAGGGACGGGGCTGGAGTCATTCACACACTGTAGAGTCAGGAGTTGGGGTGGGGGTAATCCAACAGACAAAAATTTAAGATAACAAAATGAAAATAGAAATGTAGGCAGAGAGTCCAAATAAAGTATTGTTCTGAAAAGCTAGACAGAGAGAGGCAGGATGTAGAAATAAGTCAACAGGACAGATATCAAAGTTACTTAACAAGTACAAGGGGATTTAGTATAGAGCTTGCGATGTGGAATCTGGAAACATTTCCCAACTGTTGGGTCATAGCAGGGTTTAAAAAAAAATACCTTTTCCTTTGCTGCAATTGGGAAAGACTTCTTAAAGTGTCAGGCCAACTCAAAGATGCATGTATGGTAGAAACATCTGAAATAATTGATGGAGAGAAAAAGCATCGTCTACTGTAATTAAATGGCAAGCCAAGAGAACTCCAGGGAACAGAAGCATCTAGAGGGCATTCTTCTCAAAAGAGTTGTCTAAGTTCCTTCCAATTTTCACCTTGGCTTTCTCTTAGAATACTTGCTTTCCAACCAGGCTACTGCCCATGTGACCCCATGAACGTGCTCTTATCAAAGTCATAGGCTTCATGACGTGGTGTCCACCATTTGGCCATTTGTCCTTCATCTTGGCTACTTGTCAGGTATTAGTTCTAGATTTAATGCTCTTCTAGTTCAGTGACTGATTATCTCCATTCAAACACTGTCTGCACTCGGCTTTCAGGACACCCCTGCCCTACCTCTCCTCCCACTCCTCTGCCCTCTCTTTCTTAGTCCCCAGTGTGGGTTCTTTCTCTTCTCTTCAACTCCAACATGTTGGAATGGCCCAGGACATGGTGGTTAGAGCTCTTCAAACAATTAAAGAAAAGTATTATCTACACTCACGTCCCAGGAGAATCCATCAAGTCTGATGACTTAAAATTCCATCTGCATGCTGATCAAAGGGAAGCTATCTATTTGGCCTGTATTTGAGTAGTTGCTGGGGAAGCCAAGGTGGGGTTGGGGTCTCAAAGACTGGATGAACAATACCATAGAGATCAGGGTTTCTCAATCTTGGCACTGCTGACACTTTGAACCAGATAATTCTCTGATTGGGGGATGCCATGGATTATAGGATGCAGTACAGCAATCCTGTTCCCTACCCATTAGAGATAAATAGCACAATGACAACCCAAAGCATCTCCAGACATTGCCAAAAGTCCCCTGGGGTGCAAAAAACTACCCTATTTGAGAAATGATGAGAGAGGAAAGCTAGAAATAACCCCCATAGAGAAGGAGAGTGAGTCCTCAATAAACGGGGTCAACTTAAAAATTAAACATGAAGAACATTAAATCCAGAGAAACAGGAGAATCGCAAGGTAGGATTTGTTAATATCCTGATGCAAAAAACATTTTTTGTATAGTTGGTTCTAAAGTGCCCTTCAAGAAGCAGTGTCTCCAACGGCCAAGTGGACTGCTTATTTCATATAAAATTTCTGAATTTATGAAGAGGGAATAAGTTAAATGGTGTTCACTTGCTTGAATGCTGACCTTTCTAATACTTTTTTTTTCCATTTAATGTTGCCAAGTGGAACTGAATATTCCTTATGGACTCATGAGTACATCAACCCAGGACCCTTTTTAGCTCAGTAGATATTTCTATGAAGCCAATTTGCACGGCCAATCAGATCACCTATCATCAGTCACAAAACAGTCATTGTAGAGAGACTGCACAGGGTCTGATGGGTCACTTACTGTCATAAAAGCTGAGCAGAGTGAATTGAAGGTTGAAGGTGCATCATGCAGAGTTACTTCTAGTTTGGGGGTTTTCTTCTCTTCTTTCTTCCCTGTCTTTCTCATTCTCAGTTTCCACTGATTTCTTCTTCCTTATTAAAAAACAGTATCCTTTAGATGGGTGCAGGGAAAAAGCAAACAGTAGAAGTGAACTTGACAGAAGCTGGGAAAGAATTGCAGTGTTTTAAACAAACAAAACCCTAAAGTCTCTATAAAATCACTGGTGTATTATTAATCCAGGATTCTTTCTGGATTAGAAAGAGACGGCTAATTCAGGCTGCTGTTAATAGCATCTTTTGTAAATCTTATGTTTGTCCAGCCTGTGGTCTTATTATAGATTTTTTTTTTTCGTGCTCTTACACTAATTGCTAAAGCAATCTGAATAGTAATGTGATTTGTCTTGAGTTTCTTTGCCTTGTTTTATAGTATATCCATGAAATATAGCAAATGCTTGCATTTTGCAGTTGCTATCGAAACAGTGATTATTATTATTGTTATTTTTAATTTGATCCTTTGTTCCTGGAGAAAATTCCATTGAACTCTATTAATTTTTTTTTAAACAAAGATGTTCCGAAAAGTTTGATTCATGTTACCCGAGTACAGCACCATGTACTCATTGCTGAAATGCCTCAATTCATGGTAAAAAGGGGAAGTAACGACTGTGTAACAACAGAAGCTAACATGAAAATAGATATTGAGGTGAGGAGAGGAGAACGGGTCTACTCCCACTTAATGGAGACATGTTAGGGTATATGGCACACCTCTTGGTGGCGGAACACAATTATAAGAGGGACTTAACCTCACAAATGCAAACATTGTGACCTAATTCTCTGTGCCCTCAAATTAACCTGAAACGAAAAAAAAAAAAAAGATACTGAGGTTGCCTGACGCATTTGCAACAATCTCTTCCATATTTGCATTACATTTTAGCTCATGTGAATGTTTTTAAAAAGTCCAACAAACTCTCTCTATGACCTTGTCCTATCTACGATTATGACTTTAAGTTCTTTAGCAAATTCCCTTGCTCAAGCTGCAAGACTGCACTTTTACCATTATCTCCTTCCCCCTTTTTTGATTTCTCTTGCCCTCTGATACACTCGACTGCCTAATTTCCTTTCTCACTTCCAAATAGTGAGTATTTTTATTTTAATTCATACACATAAACATCTGGCTAATATGAATCTCATTCTGCTTTATGTAAATTCAGTAGTTTTTAAAATAAGAAACGAGGGCAGAAAAACGAATGTCATGCGAAACTGACGATGACGACATTGGAAAAGAATGTTGAGGAAGCAGGAAGTTTGAAATAGTCTTGATGATGTTTTAATAAATATTTGTTCAGAAAATGCACTGAATTGCAGTATGTGAAAGCTATTAAAAATAAGCCTTTTCTTCTTTTTTTCCCTTTTCCATGAGTTTTGCAGAATTTCCAATCATGATTTTTTTTTTTGTCTCTCCATTCCCCCATCCACATTTGCATGTTATGAGGCTTCATGTTTAATAATTATATAGAAGTAAAACATTAAAGGGAATGTCTTATGTCACGGACCACAGGTTTCGTGCACATGCAGTTGCTGATGGAATTAAAGACACAATAGTGGTAGTGTGTCCAACTCCCATTTTCTACACTTTAAATGGTCTCTGAAGGAAGCGGTTCAGACTTCACAAATTCTTGTGAAAGACAAGGAGAATATGTTTTAGTTCATTGGAGAAAAATGTACCCGGGTGCATATGTGCATTATTTTGCTTAAGAGAACGGAACTGGAAAAGTGCTTTCAAAGGTAGATTACTAATTGAATTCCTAACAAGTGGACCAAAGGTAAGATTTTACTCAGAAAAAGCAAACAGCTTTCAAACAACGTGTTTGAACACTGATGACCTTGTTTATTCTTCTTTCCCTCAGTTCAAACCCACTAGTTCAAAAATGTCCTTGAGATGACAAGTGTGTATTTTTTTCTGATTGTACGTCTCTCCACCAGCGTATAGCTTACTGAAGCAGAAAGCCTTCAAGTCAGAAATCTCGGTCAGAGGCTTAGGAATCCCTGATTTAATCTTATGCAAGTCTCAAGTTGTCTCTGGACCTGGGTACTTTATCTGTAAAATAAGGTAGGTGACACAGAAACCTTGTACAGTCCCTCTGGTATCCCATGATGACATAGTCTGTAAGTCCTTCAGTGTGATGAGTACGGCAAATGAGGGAAACTTCATGGGGAGTGAGTTGAAAAATAGATAATGAGTTTTGTTCTTCTGGTGAAATTATATCTTTGCTACAAATTATTTTTTTCCTCCTTCTAGATTCTTTTCAGAACCAAAGCAAAGTGCACTTCTCTGCCTTTCCTTTCCCAATTCCCACTGTCTTTGAAATGTTTATAACTTGAGTCATCTTGTAACTCAACCTTAGAAGAGAAGGATGAACTCTTTGAAAAATGACAGCCTGGTAGAAACTCTGCGCCTTGTTGCTACATCTTGTTGCTATCTTTTGTTGCTAAAGAGATAAACAGTTTGTGGCAAATTGTGGTGAGAGTCAGGATTTTGGCACAAGACAGATTTTGTAGACTCAGAATAAAGGTGTCCGTGTCTAGCTCTGAATCCAAGCTTCTGATTGAATGGATGCGAGAAAGTCAAGTTGACTTCCATTTATTTATTTTGTTTCATCTCTGAGCTTCACCTGGGTCAGGGCATCTTACTCTTGAGTTATTGCCTTCAACTTCAGTGTACTCAATTTTTTCTCTTGTGTCATTATCTAAACTTCCAAAACTCTCCTTTTGCAAAGCCTTTCTCAATCAATTGGATAAAAATTGGTGCATTCTAACACTGTCTCCCCTTCCACTTTCCTCTAACCCCTGGTTTTGATACAGGAATAGAATAAAGGAAGAAATAATACACTCATTTTTCTTTGAAGAATTTTCATTCATTCCACTGTTTCTGAAAGGCTAAGAATCATTTGTGTGCCTTATTCTTTTGGGACTATATCTCACTAAAACTGAAGAAAAAGTCCTTGAATGTTTTCCTTCAATTTTCAAGAAGTAGTATGTCCTCAGCCAGACATGATGGTGCATGCCTATAATCCTAACACTCTAGGAGGCAAAGGCAGGTGGATCACTTGAGCTCAGGACTTCCAGGCCTGGGCAAGAGCAAGAACCTGTCTGTACTAAAAATAGAAAAAAAACTAGCTGGGTATTGTGGTGGGTGCCTGTAGTCCCAGCTACTTGGGAGGTCGCGGCAAGAGAATCGCTTGAGCCCAAGAGTTTGAGGTTGCTGTGAGCTATGATGGCACTGCACTCTACCCAGGGTGACCAAGTGAGACTCAGTCTCAAGCAACAACAAAACAAAACAAAATAAAACAAACAAAAGAAGCGTGTTCTCCAAAATGAATTACCCAAACCCCTCATTTTGACTTCACTTACTTTTATTTATTTATTTATTTAATTTATTTTTTTGATCTCGCTTAATTTTAATCTGCATATATCCCAAAGCATTTTTGGCACTAGGGACCAGTTTCATGGAAGACAATTTTTTCATGGCTGGGGGGTAGGGTGGTTTAGATATCAGTCTGCAAGGAATTGATTTGTTATTGTGTCTGGCAGTCAAACCTCTCTGCTAATGATAATCTGTATTCGCAGCCGCTCCCCAGCACTTGCATCAATCCCTCAGCTCCACCTTAGATCATCCGGCATTAGAGTCTCATAAGGAGCCGCAGCCTGGCTCCCTCGCGTGCGCAGTTTACAGAGGGTCTGCACTCCTCGGACAAGCTAATGCCCTGCTGATCTGACGGAAGGCAGAGCTCAGGCGGGGATGCCAGTGATGGGGAGTGGCTGTAAGTACTGATGACGCTCTACTGGCTTCCCCGCCATTTGCCTCTGCCTTCTGTGTGTGCGTGGTGGGGGAGGGATGTTGGGAAAGATTGTTTGTTACTCAGTTATAAACGGGACAATGCTGGCTAGAGTGCGTATCTATAGTAACCATCTTGAATGGCCACTGTCAGAGGGCTGCGTGATACTGTCAGACCGGTCAGTGCTGCAAATTGGAGAAGTTTTGGTTTCCAACTTTAAGGCGAGAGCCAGTCTTCTCTGTAAGTGGTGTTAACCCTCCCATCCCCTGGTCCCTAAGACGTGTACTTTCCAACTTCTGTAGGGTAGAGTCTGATTAGGCACCTTATATCCTCCCGTTGGAGAGCCGGGGGCAGCAATGGGGGCTCGTGGTCAGTATTTTGCAAGGAGATGGGAGGAGAGCAGGGAGTTCTGCAGAAATCCGTAGATGAAAAGCTGCAATTGAGCACACAGAAAACCCTTCATTCCAGAAGTGGCCGGCTCTTTGAATCAAAAAGCAGATGTCCAGAGAGACCATGGGATATGGAATCAATATCCATTCCTGGTGCAATTTCATAGGCTCTTTTCTTTCCCTCCCTCCCTCCCTCCCTCCGTCCCTTCCTTCCTTCCTTCCTTCCTTCCTCTCTCTCTCTCTCCCCCCTTCCTTCCTTCCTTCCTTTCTTCCTCTCTCTCTCTCTCCCCCTCTTCCTTCCTTCCTTCCTTCCTCTCTCTCTCCCTCCCCCTCTTCCTTCCTTCCTTCCGTCCTTTCTTCCTCTCTCTCCCCCCTTCCTTCCTTCCTTTCTTCCTCTCTCTCTCTCTCCCCCTCTTCCTTCCTTCCTTCCTTCCTTCCTTCCTTCCTTCCTTCCTTCCTCTCTCTCTCCCTCCCCCTCTTCCTTCCTTCCTTCCTTCCTTCCTTCCTTCCTCTCTCTCCCCC
>CAUYRH010050901.1:0-13533 GCA_963574655.1 Perodicticus potto | reverse complement strand
TGACACCCTGACTAGTGCTATGGGCATAAGTGGTAAACTCTCCTTGTCTCTGAACCACGAGTCTTATGTCTTCGGCCTGCGTCACTGAAACTATGGTGGGATAACTTCATAGCTCGCAGATGAGGTAAAATCTTACAACATTGTCAGTTCTTGACAATTAATATGGGTTCAAAGAATGATATGACCCAGGACCTGTACTGAGTCCAAAGCATATAATCATGAATAAGGCATATGCCCTGCACTGAGGGAGGTTAAGTGAGAGCAGTAAATTGATGGTAGGGAATTAGTATGGGAGGGAGTAGACAGAGGTAGTTTTCACAAAACCATCTGTCTTATCAAGAGCTAAAACCATTTGAATTCTCTCAACTGGTGCATAATTATCAACAAATCTCTAATTTTGAATGATTATAAACCAAGGTTAGTTCAATCATGCAACCTGCAAGAAAAAAAATATGTCAAAATTTATCACTTTTTTTTTTTTTTTTTTTGCTGTCATTCAGGTGTTTTGACTTCTAGGGGAATGTCCAGTCAGAGAGAAGTAGAGTCCACTGAAGCGCAGAATGAGAAAAATAGGTTTTGTACCACTAGACAAGATTTTGTAAAATTCCAGGGTGATTATTATTGCCATGTTTTAAATTAAATGCGCCTTAATTTTAACATGAAAGTGTGAAGTAGAGATTATCTCTGAAAATTAGCACATTAAAAAAAGTTGAAGTGATTTAATATAACTGAAAACTTTTCCTAGGAGAAAAGGATTTCCTCCTAAGAATTTATTCCAAATGTCATGTTGGTGAATTTAACATGATTATCTCTCTCTTTTTTTAATATATACCTCATCTCATTTGCTTAGTTATTGTGTTAAGACAGATCCAACATACACCCTTGCATTACGCACCATAGGTGAATGGTGGGAACATGACTGCCTCTTAACACTGTTTTAGTTGCTAAATTCTGAATACTACTTTGTAAAACTTTACAAAGGAGGGGATTTTTGAGTTCATAACATTTCAGTTTATCATTCTTTTATTGAGGATATGGCACACCTCGAAATTACTGTTCTATAACCCTTACCACACATGCAATTTTGCCATTCTTCCTGACATAAATGTCAAGAGAAGGATGTCCTTTTCATCACACTGAATCTTCTCATATATAATAATCAGCCTCTACAGTGTGTGAATAGTAACTTGTCCAATTATGACTTTGAACTGGTCCGTGCTGCCCGTTTATGACTTACCTGGTCATCCTTGTATTTCAGTGGAATAGTCTGATGTAGTGACAACTCTGCAAGGGGATGTCTGTGTTGTTTCATGTGGAGGAAGAGTATAAATTCTACTTATCACTCAATGTGCTATAAAAGGTTGTGGAATATTTCAGATACATAAATATTTATTCCACATGGAAACTTTTTGTAAAGAAATGAAAACCAAATGCTGTAAAATTATATTTGTATTGTATTGAAGGGTTTGATTTCTATGACAGCCAGGATTTTCTTTCCTAGGGAAAATATTACTGACCTAAAGAGAATTTGACGAAAAGAATAAACTCCTCTGAAACGTCTGTCATGGGCATGGACTTGGCTTTTTTTTTTGCTCTATGGGAAGCAACTACCATATCACTTAGAAACAGGTGGGAAAGAGGTAGCAGTTAATTACTGGACCTTAGAATTTGGATATTTGTGACAGTTAAGTAATTAGTAGTTTAAAATATGCTCTGGATTTAATCTTGAACAGAGGAATGAAATTCTGTTCTGCTTTGCATTTGTGAGAGCTGCTCTTTGGGAGTGTGTTAAACCTGGCATCAAGTTATTCCATAACACATCTTTTTGAATAAGAAAGTCAGCCTTTTATTAAGCACATAAAGACATTCCAAATTTGGTATCTGATACGAATATAGCAGGTGACTGTTAATACATTACTGCTCAATTTGAAGATGTTTTATTACATAAAAAATGTAAACCGTATGTCATATCACCTAAAAGTCAATAATACTTGATAGAAATATTCTTACAAAAATATGCAAAAGTTCCCTGATGCTAAGTATATTTTGGCATTTTTATAAAAATGAGGAAGTGAGCCCCAAGCCCATAAACACTCAGCTTTGTCCTACCAAGTAGTTTAAAAGGTCCCAAAGGAGGTTCTGGTTCTCTAATGAAAACTTCTACCATACACTGAGACAGAAGTAGTTTGCTCAAGAGCCTGAAATCAGATTAATGTGAATCTTTGGCATTTTTCTATAGACTGTTTCAATTTAGACCATGTGAAAACAGATTTTTCTTCTCTAACCCTTTCTGAAGCAACAAGAATCAGAACTGAAACACGTTTGTCAGCATCAGACCTACAGGGCAAACCACCTGCTGAGTTCAGATCCGCAGATAACCCTGCTCCGTCTTTTCAATGCAGACCACTGGGAGGTCTGACCTGCTTGCAGAAGCCATTGAAGAAAGCTGTGAGTGCTGAAAGGTGATTTAAAGAAATGATCATGGTCTCTAGAGTCGTATAATTAAAGGGCATTTAGTCACCAGGTCTCCACGTTAGGGCCTGGCAAACAAATGAATTCCCCATTGCACAGTTCTGTTCTTGCTCAGAAACTCTCAGTTGTTGGTAAAAATTTCCACCAGAGAGCCTAATGTATTAGGGCTGTCATCAATTAAGGAAGAAACTTAAAAAGGACTTGGGTCAGAAAAAATATGAACAAAATAAAGCATATTGTATGCAAGGCTTTATTTTTTATGAGAAACAATGCCTGGTTCATGGATGCAAAAACTATTTGTTGACTCTAACAAAATAAAAGCATGCTTGGTGAGTTCCTTGGAACTTTTTATTATATTTTTTAGGTGTGAGATAATTTCACGTCACCTACTATTGATGGTTTTACAGCTCTTAGTTTCTTTAAAACATCTTGTGATTGGTTTTCCTGAGTGAGATTTGCTTTCCAGTCTGGGAAAATGAGGATGGTCCTGGAGTTAAGGGGGCTAACAACAAAAAAAAAAAAAAAAAGAAAGAACTAAAATATCTTGTGATTTTAACCTTGTATCCTTTGGCAATACGACACTCTTCTGTTCTTGGATCACTCACATTTCACTATGATTCTTTGCACTGGGCTAAGTTAAGTTGGAAGTGAAACAGTTGTGCCTCTTATCAATGATTTCACTTTATACAGTTTCAGTTACCGCAGTAAACCTTACTCCAAAAATAGTAAGTGGAAAATTCCACAGGTAAATCATTCATAAATTTTAAATTGCTCATCATTCTGTGTAGCGGGATGAAATCTCGCTGTTCTGCCCCATGAGTAAGAGGATCCTGCTGCATATATAATTAAAATTCCAATCCCAGCTCATATATCACCACAGCCTATCTCAAGAAGTAAAGAATGGAAGGAAAATTTTAAAGAGGTAACAAAGACTGGTCCAGCACAATAGCACACAGAGAAGTAAGAGGTTAGCACTTGCTCTGATCTGGATGTGTCCACTTCCAATTCAGGTGCTGCCTGTCTGATAGTATAATGAGGTGGATGTTTCAGAGGTGATTAGGCCAGAAAGGCTCATCCCTCATTAATGAGATGAAGATGTTTATAAAAGAAGTTTTGCGCATGAGAGAACACAGCACGCAGGGCCTCACCAAATGTCGGCACCTCGATCTTAGACTTCCTGACCTCTAAAACTGTGAGAAATAAATTTCTGCTCTGTATAAATCATCCAGTCTCAGGGACTCCATTACAGTAGCACAAACCATCTAAGATAGGACTTGTCTAGATAATCACATCAATCAATCTTTATCTAGCGGATAATATGTTACACACTGTTCCAGGTGATGGAGATTACCCTGAACTAAATGAACACGTTCTCCACTACTGTGGCTCTCACATTCTAATGGGGAATTGAACAATAAATAAGTAATTATTTTAAATAATACCAGGTAATTGGAAGAGCCAGTAGATAAGCAGATTGGGGTAACAGGATCAAGAGGGACCTGTGATGGGTATGTGAGGGTGACTGTAAATAGTGTGGGCAGGAAAGGCTTCCCTGCGGTGAGAGCATTTAATTAAAGAATTCCAGGAGGTGAGGGAGCCCGAGCTGTAAATATTTGTAGGGATGGTTCCCACAGACGAGGGCATAACAAGGGCTCCAGATCAGGAACGTGCTTGACCTGGTCAGTGTCAGAGGGAGATTAGGTAGAGCTAATGATAAAAAGAACGACTCTAATAAAAAGATAACACCATCAAAGTGTCAGGTCACGTATAGGCAGTCCCCAGGCCCCTAGTTACAAACATCTGACTTACATATAACTCACACTTAGAAACAGGAGCTATTACAGGTAGTAGGTAAATGCCTGTTCCAATTTATAGACAAATTCGATTTAAGAACAAATCTACAGAATCTACATTGTCCGTAACTCATGGACCACTTATAGAAACTTTAACTGATAGTAGAAGTTAGATTTTACTTTATAACTCATGGGAATGCATTAAAGCTGTAAGCAGAAAAGTGATATAATCTATTTCACTTTTTACAGTTTTACTGAGGTATGATTGACATAGTATAAACTGCAAATGTTTAACGTGTACAACATGCTACATGTTAACCTGTGCGTTACCGCCATCAACACGATGAGCAAATTTGTTTCCCAGATTTCCTCATGACCCTGTGTAATTCCTCCACCCGGCCCCTCCTTGCCGTCCTCATTCCCAGACACTCCTGAACTGCCTTTTGTCATCATAGATTTGTTGCAATGTTCTAGAATTAAAAATCTTGTTCTAGAAGTAGAATTTTACAAAAGGTTTGTCCTCTTTCTTGGTCTGGCTTCTTGATTCAGCTTCTTGATTATGGTCAGTCACCCACGTCACTGGGTGCATCAGTAGGGCATTCCTTTCATTGCTTAGTAAAGATTTCACTGTGTCGATATTCCACAGTTTGGTTATCCTTTCACCTCTTGAAGCGTATTTAGGTTTTTATTTCCAGTTTATTCGCTGTCATAAAGAAAGCTGCTATGAAAATGTATATACATGTGTGTTGCGCATGTGCTTTAGTTTCTCTTGGGCGAATCCCTGAGAGTAGAATGACTGAGTGCTCTGGCAGGTGCACATTCAACTTTATATGGAATTGCCAAGCTATTTTCTGAATGTCTATCCCTTTATACTCTCCCACCAGGATTGCACAAGAGTTCCTATTTCTCCATGTTCTGCCAACACATACAACCAACAAGTCTTTTTGTTTGTTTGTTTTAATTTTAACCACTTCAATGGGCATGTAGTTTGTTTGAATTTGCATTTCCCTAATGTCTACTGATGTTGAATATGTTTATCTCTACATGTGCTTGTTTGCTGTCTGTCTGACCTCTTTGGTCAGAGTCTGTTCAAATATTTGCACATGTTTTAATTGAGTTGTTTGTTCCTTTATTATCGTGTAGCAAAATTTCTTTGAGTATCCCAAATCTGATCGGTGCTTTGCAAATATTTCCCCTAGTGTTTTAATTAATCTTACCAATGTCTTTTGAAAATCAGGAGTTCCTCATGTTCATTAAGACCAGTCAATTATTTTTTCTTTTATAAATTATGGGGTCTTTTTGTATTTTATCTAAGATGTTTACATCTAATTCAAGATTACAAAGATTTCTTTATGTTTGCTACTAGGAGTTATATACTTTTAGATTTTTATATTTACAGCTATCATTCATTATGGGTCAATTTTTGAGCAAGAAATGAAGACTGGACTGTGGTTCTTTTCTCTTTATTTTTTTTTCTAGTTCCTTTATTTCTTTGTGTAGATGTGGATTTCTGTCTGGT
This sequence comes from Perodicticus potto, assembly GCA_963574655.1. Taxonomy (NCBI): domain Eukaryota; kingdom Metazoa; phylum Chordata; class Mammalia; order Primates; family Lorisidae; genus Perodicticus; species Perodicticus potto. Next base: position 7,749 of record CAUYRH010050901.1, on the reverse strand, counting down.
ATCACTTTCCTTGTGCTTGAAAGATTTCTTTTAAAATTTTTTTCAGTGCAGGGCAGCACCTGTGGTTCAGTGGGTAGGGAGCTGGCCCCATATACCGAGGGTGGTGGGTTCAAACCCAGCCCTGGCCAAAGTACAAAAAAAAATTTTGCAGTGCAAGTGTGCTGATGATGAATCTTTTAGTTTTTATATGCCTGAATTTGGCTTTCTTTTGCTGAACTTTAGATATTTTTACTTGGTAAAAGTATAAGCTGAAAGATTCTTCTTTTTTTTTTTTTGTCTTTTATTACTGCAAAGCTGTTGTTCTACTTTCTACTAGTTGGCATTGTACTGACAAGAAATCTGCCGACAGTTTTGCCTTTGTTCCCCTTCATGTAATGTGCCTTTTTTTTCTGGATACCTTAAAATTCTTCTCTGTATCATTACTATGAAGGAAGTTAATTAAGATATGTGCCTTGATATAATTTTTTCATGCCTTTTGTGCTTAGAGTTAGTTAAGTATCTTGAGTCTGCGCATTTATACTTTTTAATAATCAATATGGAAAATAATTTTTCCCCCTTCCTGTCCTTCGCAAAGGAGTTCAATTACATGTATATCTGGCTTCTTGAACGTGTCCTTCATTTGACTCATGATCTTTATATATTTTTCATGTATTTTCTGTGTTTTAAAGAACATTTTTACTATGTCTTTAAGTTTGCTATTTTTTTTTCTCTGCAAATCTAATCTGCTGTCTCTTCCTTTCACTGCATCTTTATCTTACACGTTGTGGATTTTAACTTTAGAAATTTTTCACCTCCATACTTCTCTTTTTTATGTTCAGATTTACCTCTAGCTTCTTGAACATACGTAATAGAGTCATAATAAGTACCATTTACATAGTAATTGACTATCTTTGTGATGTATATGTCAGTTTTGATTTATTATTCCTCCCTAGTATGGGTCATATCTTGTAATTGTTTATTTGATATCAAACATCAAAAATTTTAATTTTTTTTCTATTTCTAAAATATCATTGAACTTCGAACTAAATTTTGTTAAGTTAGTTGGAAACACATTGATCTTTTTAGTTTTGCTTTTTGGATATGCCATATTAGAGCAGCATTTATTCCTGGATAATTTTACCCCATTACAAGGCAAAATTTTCTTAATATTCTAACCAATGCCTGTGAATTTTAAGATTATCTCTTCTGGCTGTTATTAGCAGACACAAATCCTGGGAACTTCTTCCATTAATCCTTTGAGTGGTACATTTAGAAGCTTCCTCACATGCATATGATGATGAAGACTCCACTGAAGAATATCCCTGCAGATCTTGGGAGTCTTCACTGAACATTCTATCCTCTTTGATACTGAGCTCTGTGACATTGAGAGCTTGGTTTTGCCAGTCTCCTACCACCATCTTCTCAACTCAGGGAGCTTATTAATCACTGCCTGATTTCCCCCTCCCTTGGCCATGGTCTGGAAACTTTCTTCAGGCAACAAGATAAAATAACTGTAGTGCTCACTTTATCTGCATATCAGCTCTTAGGATCATGATATGAAAGATATTGGTCCCTATAATGAAAACTGTTATTTTTGGGGTGTTAGTGTTTTGTTTTGTTTTGTTTTAGATTCTTCGGGTGTTAAGGTGGGAAGTTAAACTGGTTTCTGCCACTTGGTTAAAAATAGATGTTGTTATTACTCTCCCAATGCTATTCCCTACCCTGCATGCAGTGTTGCAGTGGATAATTCTCACAAGAATTTTTATGGCCCTATTTACTTTTTAAAAATAACTCTAACTGCCATGAGGAGAATAGATTGGACATGTAGAATGGTGTGCAGGCCATAAAAGACTTTACTTTACTCTTTTTTCTGAAGATAATTAAAATTCACATAGAGTTATAAATCATAAGCTTTTGTTCTACGGTTATCCCATGAGTGAGTACACATAGAGAAGAAATCTAAGAGCTAATCCCTGAGACACTATGACTTTTAGAGATCAGGAAAAGGAGTATGATTTGGCAGAGAAGACTGATGCAATGGTTAATGAGGGAATAACATTGGGAGAGGAAGAAGTAATAACAAATAATTGGCTTTTATTGCTGTGTGATAGTAAGTACTCATTAAGCCACAATTAATAGACCCACCCACTCTTTGGATGTAGAAGAAAGGAAAAAGCCTTACAAAAGACCTGAGAAGACCTTGAGTTTACACTCCAAGCTAGTCATCAACACAGAAACAACTATAACAATAAAAAAATAGAGAGTTCTGGAAAAGGGGAAAAATCTGATTTGAGATTCAAATGTCCACTTTTCAATGAAAATTAATATGGCATATGAAGAAAAGGAAAGGTATGGCTCACTCAAGAAAAAAATAATCCATAAGAAACTGTCTCCAATAAAAAAAATAATGGCAGATCTGCTAGACAAATACTTTAAAAGGGAAGTCTTAAAGCTGCTCAAAGAACTAAAGAAATACCTGGAGAACGTCAAGAAAACAATGTGTGAAAAGTATAGAAATATCAATAGAGAGATTTTCAAAAACCTCTGACACCAAAAGGAACTTCCTTTAGTACATGAAAAGTACAAAAACTCAAATTAAAAATTAACTAGATGAATCTAAAAAAAAATTGAACAGACCGAAGGGTGAATAAGCAAACCTGAAGAAAGGACAATGAAAATTATTGAGTTTGAATAATAGAGTGAAAAAGTTGGATAAAATTGAACAGAGACTAAGGGACCACTCTGACACCATCAAGTAGATCAACACACACAAGGTGAGAGCTCCAGAAGAGAAAGAGAAAGAAATTGTACATAAATAATATTTTTAGAAATAATGGCCCAAAACTTCCCAAATCTAACGAAAGACAGAAATCTAAACATCAATTTCAAATAATTTCAATGTATTCAAAGTAATTGAAGTCAAAGAGACTAACAACTGATGAACAGCATAATTACAGTGTCCAAAGCTAAAGACAAGGAGGAAATTTTGAAAACAATCAAAAAGAAGTAATTTGTCACATACATGGGATCCTTGATAAGATTATAATCAGATTTTCCATTAAAAAAATTTCAAGGCCAAAATGCAATTGACTGAGAGAATTCTTAAGTAACTAATATTTGGGACACGGCCATCTCTACACATCCTATGGACATCAAAAGATAAAAAAGGGATATTTTGAACAATTCTGTGCTCAAAAACTTGATAACCTTAGTGAAATGGATCAATTTTCTTAAAGCAACAAACTGTCAAAACTCATGCAAGAATAAAAAATGTGACTAGGCCTGTGTTTATTAAAGAAGTTGACTCAATAATTAATAACCATTAAAAACAGAAAGCACCATATCCAGATAGGTTCACTAGTGAATTCTAGCAAACATTGAAGGAAGAAATTATTCCATTTCACTATGATCTGTTTCAGCAGAGGCAATACTTCCTTGCTCATTAAATAAGTAATTATCCTAAAACCAAAACCAGACAAAGATATTACAAAAGAAAATAAAATTTCAGGCCAATATCTCTCATCAACATAGATATAGAAATTTTCAACAAAAGATGAACAAATTGAATCCAAAAATTTATCAAAGGAATTATATACCTTGACCAGTGGGATTTATTCCAGGTATGCAAGGCTGGTTGAGCATTTATTAATTAGTTAATGTAATCCATCACACCAGCAGGTTAAAGAAGAAAAACCACATGATTATATCATAGATGAAAAAAAATTACAAAATCTAATACCAACTCATGATTTTAAGAAAATCTCTCAGCAAACAGGAATAGAGAGAAATTTTCTCAATGGAATAAAGCTTACCTACTTCCTCAGTGATTTAAAGCTATATTATACTGAATGATGAGAAATTCAAAGCTTTCCTGATAAGATCAAGAGCAAGGAAAGGATGTCCTTCTCCTGCCGCCTTTTAACATTATACTGGAAGCCCTAGCTAATGCAGTAAGACAAGAAAAGGAAATAAATTGCACACTTACTGGAAAGCAAGAAATAACATTGCCATCATTCACAGAACATGATTATTTATGTAGAAAATCCAAAAGAATCAACACAAAACAAAAATGGTTAAAACTAATAAGTGATTAGAGTGAGGTTTCAGAATACATGGTTTATAATCAAAAGTCAATTATTTTCCTATATATGAACAATAAACAAGTGGAATTGAAATTAAGAGAATAAAATACTCAGGTGTAAAACAAAAACAGAAAGGTGAGGGTAAAGATCTACATGAGAAAAACTACAAAATGAAATCAAAGAACTAAATAAATAGAGAGCTATTCCATGTTTATGGATAGGAGAACTCAATGTTTTTAAGATGTTACTTCTTCTCAGATTGATCTGTTGCTTTAAAGCAAGCATCAGAATAGCCAACACAGTATTGAAGAACGAAGGCAGAACATTGATGCTCTTTGACTTCAAAACTTCCTATAAAGCTATAGCAACCAAGACACTATGGTATTGGTGGAAAAGAAGACAAAAAAAAAAAAGGTCAACGGAACTGAAGAGAGAGCCCAGAAATAGGACCACATAAATACAGGCAATTCATCTTTCATAAAGGATAAAGGCAATAAAATGTAGAAAAACTGATAGTGATCAAAACAACATGGTACTGGCACAAAAACAGAGAGATAGATGTATGGAACAGAATAGAGTACCAAGAGATTAACCCAGCTACTAACCGCTATTTGATCTTTGACAAGCCAATTAAAAACATTCAGTGGGGAAAAGACTCCCTATTTAACAACTGGTGCTGGGTGAACTGGCTGTCAACCTGTAGAAGACTGAAACTAGACCCACACCTTTCACCATTAACTAATATACAATCTTACTGGATTCAAGATTTAAACTTAAGACACAAAACTATAAAAATAATAGAAGAAATTGCAGGGAAATCACTTGAAGAAATAGGTCTGGGTGAATATTTTATAAGGACTCCCCGGGTTTTGAAGCAACACCAAAAATACATTACTGGGGCCTGATCAAACTAAAAAGCTTCAGCAGAGCCAAGAACACAGTAAATAAAGAAAGCATTCAGCCCTCAGAATGGGAGAAGATATTTGCAGGTTATGTCTCCAACAAAGGTTTAATAACCATAATCCACAGAGAACTCAAACGTATTAGCAGGCAAAGAACAAGCGATCCCATCTCAGGGTGGGCAAGAGACTTAAAGAGAAACTTCTCTGAAGCAGACAGGCACACGGCCTACAAACACATGAAAAAATGCTCATCATCCTTAATCATCAGAGAAATGCAAATCAAAATTATTTTGAGATATCTTCTAACTCCAGTAAGATTAGCCCAAATTACAAAATCCCAAAACATTAGATGTTGGCTTGGACGTAGAGAAAAAGGTACACTTCTACACTGCTGGTCAGAATGCAAACTATAATGTTCCTTTTGGAAAGATGTTTGGAGAACACTTAGGGATCTAAAAATAGACCTGCCATTCAATTCTACAATATCTCTGCTAGGTATATATCCAGAAGAACAAAAATCACATTATAACAAAGTTATTTGTACCAGAATGTTTATTGCAGCCCAATTCATAATTGCTAAGTCATGGAAGAAGCCCAAGTGCCCATTGGCCCACGAATGGATTAATAAATTGTGACATATGTGCACCATGGAATATTATGCAGCCTTAAAGAAACACGGAGACTTTATGTCTTTCATGTTTACATGGATGGAGCTGGAACTTATTCTTCTTAGCAAAGTATCTCAAGAATGGAAGAAAAAGTATGCAATGTACTCAGCTCTACTATGAAACCAAGTTATAGCTTTCATATGAAGGCTATAACCCAATTATAGCACAAGAATATGGGGGAAGGGGAAAGGGAGGGGAGGGGCGGGAGGATAGGTAGGGGGAGGGTGATAGGTGAGACCATATCTACAGTGCATCTTAGAAGGGTACAGGTGAAACTTACTAAATGTAGAATATAAATGTCTTAACACAATAACTAAGAAAATGTCATGAAGGCTATGTTTACCAGTTTGATGAAAATATTTCAAATTGTATATAAAACCAGCACATTGTACCCCATGATTGCATTAATGTACACAGCTATGATATAATAAAAAAAAGAATGATAAAAAATAAAACTTATAAATGCTAATCAAGATTAAGAAAATATGAATTTGGAATTTGACAGTAGCAGAAATAAAAAAGACACCAATATATTCATGCACATATTAAAAGAAAAGTCAAAATAATAAACAATATTTTTTGAAAAATTTAATGAATTAGAGAAAAATGCATAAATTCCTGAAACATGCAACTTCCTTAAAGTGAACAAAATGTAATAAAATTCTCAATAGTCTTATATGTGCTAACATTTTTAATCTCCATTTTTAAAAATCATTACCAAATTTCCCTTCCAGATGGCTTTAATGATGCATTGTGCCAAATGCTTAAGAAAATCCCCCCAAAATAAACTTACATAAGAGTAAAGCCTTCTGTAATTGTGTTATGATGCAAACATAGCATAGACAATGCAACATGAAAAGGACATTAAAGGAAATATTTCAAATCATTGTCAATTGTAAAGGTGGATGCAAAGCTCTTTTTTTTTTCTTTTTGAGATAGTCTCATGATGTCACCCTCAGTAGAGTGCAATGGTGTCATAGCTCACAGCAACCTTCAACTCTTGGGCTTAAGCAATTCTCTTGCCTCACCCTCCCAAGTAGCTGGGACTATAGGCACCGGCCACAATCCCTGGGGTTTTTTTGTTGTATTGTCATTGTTGCTTAGCAGGCCTGGGGCCGAGTTCAAACCTACCATATCCGGAATGTGTAGATGGTGCCCTACCAACTGGGCTATGGGCCCTGAGCTGGATGCAAAGCTCTTACATCACAAATTTAAAAAATAAATACAGCAACATGTAAAATATATCTTATGTGATTGTTTATCTCAGTTTAATATTAAAAAATTAATTAATATAATTTATAATATAAAGAGAAAAATGGAGTAAATTAAATCTTTATAGTATATAGAAGAAAACATAGGAGAACTTCTCAACCCTGAGTAGGTAAGGTTTTCTTAGATGACTTACACAGTTATCTAATAAACATAGACTGATTGACTCTCACTGGATTAAAGATTTAAACTTAAGACATGAAACTATAAAAATACTAGAAGAAAGTGCGGGGAACACTCTTGAAAGCATTGGCCTGGGTGAATACTTTATGAGGAGGACCCCCAAAGCAATGGAATCAGTATCAAAAATACACTACTGGGATCTGATGAAGCTAAAAAGCTTCTGCACCACCAAGAACACAGTAAGAATCGCTAGCAGACAGCCCTCAGAATGGGAAAGAATATTTGCAAGTTATGCCTCTGACAAAGGCTTAATAAGCAGAATACACAGAGAACTCCAACGTATTTGAAAGAAAATAACAAGAGATCCCATCTCTGGATGGGCAAAAGATATAAAAAGAAACTTCTCTAAATAAGACAGGCGCACGGCCTTCAGACACATGAAGAAATGCTCATTATCCTTAGTCATCAGAGAAATGCAAATCAAAACTACCTTGAGATACCATCTAACGCCAGTAAGATTAGCCCACATGATGAAATCCCAAAACCAGAGATGTTGGCGTGGATGTGGAGAAAAGAGAACACTTCTACATTGCTGGTGGGAATGCAAACTAATACATCCATTTTGGAAAGACATTTGGAGAATACTCAGAGATCTAAAAATAGACTTGCCATTTGACCCTATAATTCCTTTACTTGGTATATACCCAGATGACCAAAAATCACATT
>CAUYRH010050900.1:10000-104406 GCA_963574655.1 Perodicticus potto | reverse complement strand
AACCAAAGTTCTTTTTTTTTTTTGAGACAGAGCCTCAAGCTATCACCCTGGATAGAGTGCCGTGGCATCACAGCTCACAGCAACCTCCAATTCCTGGGCTCAAGCGAGTCTCTTGCCTCTGCCTCCCAAGTAGCTGGGACTACAGGTGCCCACCACAACGCCCGGCCATTTTTTTTTTTTTTTTTTTTTTTTTTTTGGTTGCAGCCGTCATTGTTGTTTGGCAGGCCCAGGCTGGATTCGAACCCACCAGCTCAGGTGTACGTGGCTGGCGCCTTAGCCCGTTGAGCCATAGGCGCCGAGCCAAAACCAAAGTTCTTTATAGACTTGCTACCTAATGGTGACCATTAACAACAACCAAAAATCCCCTTTCTCAGAATATTATTTTAAACTATTTTACATACATAATTTTTGCATACTGCTTTATTTCTTTAGTATCATTTTGTGAACAATTGCCATGCTGCTAAATAAACATTACTAAGGTCCTTCTAAATGTTCCTGTAGGAACCACTGTTTACGCCAAATCACTCTCCACTTCTAAGTGGGTATTTCGATTGCTCTAATTTTCTCCCACTTTAAGTAGTGCTGCGATGAAGATGCACATTGCCTTTACCAGACTTAGTATTATTTCAGTGGAACAGGCCCTGAAATATAAACCTACACATTGCCAAGTTATTTTCTTTCATGAATGGTACCATTTATACTCTCCTGGTGGTGCATGAGCTAACCTATTTTACTGCAAGATGACAACCATAGAAAATGTCAAAAAATCTTATCATATTTATCAAGTGAAACATTCGTTAGTGATGGTTTTAATTTCCACTTACTTCTCTAACTAATGTTTCAAAGTTGTAGTGTTTTAGCTCTTGTTTAGACATTTTCATTACTATTTAGTAAATGACTGCCCACCTACATTGATCTTTAATCTGTGAGGTGTTTATTGATTTCTTAACAGTTCAATCGATACCATTCTATACTAACAGTGGTTTTACTTTATTTTGCTACAAATCATATTCACAGTTTATCCAATTCCTGATTCGATTTCCTACTCACTTAAGCATTGTAAATAATGTGTTTGTCTCTGTTATTTCTTCTGTTTCGAAGGCCTAGCAATTGCATTTCATGTAAGATGTCTGGTAATTAACTCCGTGTCTTTTTTTTTTTTTTTTTTTTTTTTAGTGAGTCAGTACCCTCTGTAGTTGGCAGCTTGGCTTGCCGTCCTCCCCAGACTGTTTCTTAATGGCGACTCTATGTCTTTCATCTCTGGATTCCCCAGTGTCTAGTAAATAGCACTCATATTTACTGGCTTTATGAATGGATGGATGGATGACAATGGTGATGTTAATAGCTAATGTAACTTCACTTCTTATTAAGCACTATTCTTAAAATGGTGTTCCAATCACTTTTATAAACATTAACCTGATGATGCACTAAATTTTCTATTGTTAAGCACATTGATGTAACAATCTTGGAAAGAGTTGGAAATTCATTTCATGAGGCCTGCTTTTCTAATTAAAGGCACATTAGACAATTGCCTGACTTCTGCCTCTGCCCCCCGTCTTCGAGGATGGCTGAACTGTATGCCAGCAACTATAAAACAGAGGTACCTGCAAAGTTCTATGAAGTGTTCATGGAATCCTGTATCCATTCCTCTTCCTGTCTTGAGTCCATTTTCTCACCCCAGACTCAGAGGCCTGAGTCCTAAAACACATCTGTTCTATGGCTGATTATTTTTAAGTTCCCTGTGTCTTTTTCCTTCATCAGTAAGAAGAAAATAATAATGGGATCTACCTCACGAGAGCGCTCTGAAGGCTAAATGAGAAATTGCTTAGGGCAATGCCTCGCCAGTGGGAAGAGCTCAATAACTTTCAGCCATTACCATCAACACAATTATTGTATTAGACCCATTAGTATCATCTGTGGATTCATTCTTTCTCCTCTACCAATCTAGATGGTTTCCAGAAAAAATTATTTCATAGCTGCATGGTTCAACTTCCCCAATTTTCACCTATTCTTCCATAGCACAACCCATTACTGTCCATCAGTGTAGTTTATCCAATGTCAATGATGTCCTTGTTGCCAAATCCAGTGGTCTCTTTCACAAAAGGAAGCCATCATCAATCACAGGAAGCCTGCCCATCCTTCCTTCCTCCCTGTCACTGCCGCCACAGACCTCGGTGCCACTTTTCTTCTTTCTCCTGCCATCTGCCCTTAGAGGCAAATGATCATCACACCCGATCGTCCTACTCTAAGGAGATTTTCGTTCCTTTCCATGTCTATGTTCTTGGTTCATGACATTCTTCTGTGCCACTAAGAAACATACAGTATTCTCTGGTCTGTTTGTTTTTTTTCACCTATTTCATCTTACATTTTTTTATCAGAGCTGTCTCGTATATCTTACATTTTTTTATCAGAGCTGTCATTCTGATTATATCATCCAGTCAATTTCCACCCTCCTCATCCCCCCCCCATCTAAATTCCCTCCATTCCTTCCTAATCACAGTTGGCCTCTCTCCTTGACAAAATCCTACCCACCCTTCAGATCCCACTTCATCCGGCAGGGCTTCAAATGATCTTTCCTTTTTCTTCCAGCACAAATTAATTGCTTCCTCTTGTATAAATCCCTAGTATTTTATATACTCCTCAATTTATTCAAAACATTCTTTTTATTACAGTTGTGTATGAAATCTCTGTGGCTCCTATTATATCATAAGACATCTTGTTTATCTTTCTGCGACCTGGAGTGCCCAGAAGAACATGTGTGTTATTTAACTCCTTCAGCCCTTTCCATTTTCTTCTTTGACAGAGAAAGTGATTTACAACAAACAAAGAGAGTTGAGACCTAAAGGCTTTCCTGTGCTCTCAGGTACGTGCTAATTTTTGGTGCTTGAGGAAAGACCCCCAGGCTGTCGAAGGTGTTTTACTTATCGTGAAGCAGATCCTAACAACTCATCTGGGGGCTTCTGGGAAGACCCCGAGGTCACATATCACGGTGCCTGGACAGGTGCCAGCTCCAGTACTCAAAAAAACTTACTAAATGTAGAATATAACTGTCCCAACACAATAACTAAGAAAATGCCATGAAAGCTATGTTAACCAGTTGGATGAAAGTACTTCCAATTGCATACATAACCAGCACATTGTACCCCATGATTGCATTAATGCACACAGCTATGGTTTAACAACAATAAAAAAAAATCACAATTGCAATTATCAAAAGCAAACATTTCACAAGCATGAACTAAGACAATAAATGTAGAAGGATCTGGAAAAGTATAAAATATGAACCATATTTCACACAAAAGAGCCTAAGTAATACAACTGGGAGAGGAAGATCTCAATGAAACCTTGTGGAACTGAATCCACGTTCACTCTTTCTCAAATTCTCTCTGATGAATGAGGTTTCACTGAACTAATTTTGGACACATCTCGCCTCTGAGCGGTTAAAATATTATACTGACTAATGCTAAAATGAAGAAAAGTATTTTTCTTAAGATCTTCATTTCCTAAGCGTTTCTTCAGATTCTTCATTAAAGTAAGCACTTTCTGGATTTATTATACACAGCTTTCAATGTCACAGGCACCCAAAACAGCCGGAAAAATCTGATTCTAGCAGCAGTTTTTCTTCACAGACACTTTGATGTGATCTTTGCAGTTCCAACTTCATTCGTGCTTACTTTAATGGAGCCCAGATTCGACGTTCTCATCATTATTTATTTAGAGGAATTGATAGCCATGTTACAATCATAACACTACAAAGACAAGCCTTCCTTTGTAAACTTCAGAAAACTTAAGTAGGAAATACTCGCTTTAATACCCTAACAGGAGACTCTATGACAAAAGACAATTTGCACAACCATCAGATTATTCTTCAAATGCAGGACTATTCCACAAATAACTTTCCACCTACATGAGTACCCCAAAACTGTAATCAGACACAAAAGAAGGGGACTATCATAAATTAACTTCAAGTATTTTTATGGGAGAACAATTACCTCAGATGGGTTGTAGTTCACTAAGAAATAAAATAAGCTCTGTTATCAAACTATAAATGAAATATGTAAAACCATCAAGCAGTAATACGCTTGGCACAACCAAATAAAAATAGTAAGGGTAGTGGATCTATTCAATTAAAACTAGCATGTTATCCTGATTTGTAAAGACATTTAGTAAAATTTCAGATCTGATGAAATTGCAATTATGGCTCCTCCTACCCCACAACTTGGAGACAACTGCATGGTGACAACAATGTCCCCACCCCCAGAAAGAGAAGGCTCCGTGCTGAGAATTCTCCAAAATAGCACCTCTTAGGATGAGATATGCATTTTGTTTCTCTTCTCGTGTCTTTTGAATACCTGAGAACATGCAAGCATCTGCCACTTCTAGACCACTTGTAAACTCAGAAATAAAACTTGAGTCATAAATTTAATCGACTTTTCAAAATTTAAAAGTCACTACTTATATTTCTCTTTTTCTCTTCTCTTATCCTGACAAAATGGTGTGAGTACACTCTCTCAGACCAACGTCAAAGAATCTGATCTAAACTCCCCATTTATGCTTCAGATCCTCCCGGTAGAGTTTTAAAGATTTTTTAACATACACACAAAAAGAAAATTTTTCTATCTATGCAGGTATCAAGAACTAACATGTATTTAAACTGTCTTTAATGACAAATAACAATCTTAGACAACCTGATATTGAACCTGAATCATTTGAGAGAACATGCCTATGATATACATTTTGAAAATCGATATATGGTTGACACATTTGTTATGTACACAATGAAATTCAAATAGTACCAAAAGCTGGAGAAAAGAAATGATATATTTAGAGTTGTATCTTACTTTCTGTCAAGCATCGATTTCCTATCAGAGATTTTTAAGCCTTTCATCTGTGCTTGGAAAAGTAAGGAGATGTTCAGCTGATGAGCAGTGAATGGATTCTTCTACACACAAACAGCTTTATAACAAATTGGTCACGGCAACATGTAAGGAAGAATTTTGTTTCATTTAAAATTATTAGCTACAACCATAAAAAGTAAGCAGAAGCATTCACCACCTGGGAAAGAGTTTCCACTTCCCTAAGTGGAAGCCTTATTTAAAAGACTTATTTAAGTCTTATTTAAAGTCTTATCCTAAGACTTATTTAAAAGAATTTTCATTGTTTTACTTTATCGCTGTCAGAAACATTTACATTGTCTGTGCTGGCAGCTGGTTTTGTCCACAACACCCCCACACTTACATTTGAACAAAGCCAAGCTATTGGTTGGCAGACAGATGCCCCAGCTATTTATTAATTAATAGCCATTTGTTAAGGCCTGGACCCTCCATTTGTAGACACAATTCTGCTCAAAGTTAGAGAAATACCAGAAGCTCTGATTGAGAGATCTAGTAATGAAAATATCAACTTACCCCCTGACATTAATAGGGACAAGAGATTTTAAAACATTTTAGCGGTACAATTGTCTAAGACCATACTTAGAATGGCCCTAAAAGGCATGAAAATGAGCTCCAAGGTAGGTAAAAAACTGTGTTATCGGTTACCTTTTTATTTTGTTATACTTCTGCTCAGCTTAGTCAAGAACCAACGGCTCTAATAATTTTTCTAATTACAAATGTTCCTTCCTATTTTTTTTGCCATTTCAGATCTATTCATCACCAAATGATGACGTGTACTTAAAACAATAGTTTTGGAAAAGTTTATAAACCCTTCCACTAGTTGATAGTCACTATCAGGAGAATCCAGTGTTTTGCTTCTTTGTCCACTTCTGCCCTCAATCTGCTGGCTTACGGATTGAACTGTCGACACTGAGAGTGCTAAGCAATCAAAGGACTGTCAAGGTGAAACTCCTCCAGAGTAACGTCTGCCTTACAAAGAGATGATCACCCGCCCAGGGATGGAGCTGTTTATGGGGTTTATCTGCGAAGATGCTGGAGTTCATATTGCTGGTTTTCAGACAAGAATTAAGAAATCACTTTATTAGGTACAATTTGGGTTTTCACCAATTTAGCTTTATTATAAAAGTTACATTTATTAATTGGTTGAAGAACAAAAGAGCACTGAACCCAGTTCTCTAACCACAAAAAAAAAAAAAAAAAACTGATTCAACAAATGTTGCATATTTACTATAAGACAAGATACTTCAGGAGAGACCAAAGGAAGCTTCGCTTTCATGGTAATTATGCCCTATATTCCTCTAAATGCCCGACAGGAACAACTGAAAACCTGAACACACAGTCAATTCCCCTAAACGGGGTCTGTGCATATTGTCCAAAGCCAGCAGCTTGGTGTCCTGGTTGCATTTTCTGCTCTCTTCTCCTTTTCCTTGTAACTCACTTTCAAGAACTACCTTTTACCATTTTGGGTTATGTGTAAAGTTATCACTCTTGTGATAGCTCCACCCCAATTACTGACCCCATAGACAGGTTTTTAAGCTTCCTAATATCAACTATCTTATTTGCACATTAATTATTTCCTAAAAATATAATAACCAGATGTTAGGCTTTTTTTTTTTCTTTTTTTGAGGCAGTGTCTCACACTGTCACCATGGGTAGAGTGCTGTGGCATCACAGCTCACAGCAACCTCAAACTCTTGGGCTCAAGCAATCCTCCTGCCTCAGCCTCCAAAGTAGCTGGGACTATAGGTGCCTGCCACAATACCTGGTGAGTTTTTCTATTTTTAGCAGAGATGGGTTCGGGCATTTGCTCAGGCTGGTCTTGAACTACTGAGCTAGAACAGTCCTCCCAACTTTATCTCCCAGAGCACCGGGATAACAGGCATGAGCCATGGTGCCTGGCCCTGATGTTATGCCTTAATAAAAGGCATGAATGATGACTACCTATTGCTACTCACCGAGACTTCTCTGCACTGACAGCGTCCTGGACCTGTCCAATCTACATCACTCAGGCACAAAGGCCCAGGCATAATGATATTCAATGATCATAATAGATCCCAGTGAGCCAAGAAAGCCTCAACTTATTTTATTTCTATTTATTTACTCCCGACAGAGTCTCACCCGGCTGTCATCAGTAGAGTACCATGGCATCATCATAGCTCACAAAACCCTGAAACTCTTGGGCTCAATCAAGCTGGATAGCTTGCCTCAGCCTCCCAAGTATCTAGCTGTACAGGTGGCCACCACAATGCCCAGCTAATTTTTCTGTTTTTAGTAGAGATGGTGTCTCCCTCTGGCTCAGGCTGGTCTGAAACTCCTGAGGGCAAAGGACCCACCCATCTCAGCCTCCCAGAGTGCTGTGATTATAGGCATGAGCCACCACACCAGGCCAATAAGTCCTAAATTTAAAGGAGCTTTAATAATTTGTACTGTGGTCTTAATGATCAATTTTTAATAGTGTGTTGGTGTTACATTCTCAATTATCCTAAGAAAAATCAACAAATAATTATCCTTCTGTGACCCAATCCTCTACGTTCACTGCCCTTATCTAGCCCCAGGTGCCCACCTCCCGGTGCTGCCCACTAGTGGTTTAAAGCGCTGACTCCAGCTCCTCTTAGACCTGTCCTCAAAAGTAGCACAAATTCTACTGTTACTTCCCATTCCTCTGTTCCATTTACATGTTCCCATGAATGACTAAATGGAATATCTTTGACATGTTAATGTTCTTACTATTATTGTCAGCAGAGCTGTTCAGATTTAGGTGACAGGGAATGGCCACATCGGATATTCCAGAGGTTCCAACCCAACGTAACCCCAGGAGCATGTTTCAGAATTCTATTCTTACAGATCACTCTCTAGAGGCCTTCAGAGGAATTTCTGGTCAACACAAGGCACCGTGTGCCTTTTTAGTATCTGCCACCAGCTGAATGGACACCATAGATTTTCACACTAACCAAGCCAACATAAGATGCTGCTGAAACTATTGAAGAAATTATAGGTGAAGCTGGTCTTACTTATACAGCCATTTGGGAGAGGAGCTACTTATTCATGAAGGAAACTTCTGTTTGGAAAGCACCCTGATTCCTTATGAAACATTCCATTTCCAGAGTCCCTGAGACTCTTTTTTTTTTGAGACTCTGTCCCCCTGAATAGAGTGTTCATTTTGCATCTCTCACGGTAACCTCAAACTCCTGGGCTCAAGAGATCCTCTTGCCTCAGCCTCCTGAATAGCTAGAACTACAGGTGCCTGCCATAACTTGAGCTTACACAATCCACCTGCCTTGGCCTCCCAGAGAGCAAGGATTACAGGTGTGAGCCACCGTGCCCAGTCCCCCTGAGACTTCTTGATTTTGTTTTCTCTTTTTTGATAACTGGTCCACATTTTGGCAACCTTTTGTTTATGTAACATGAGAATTCTGAAACAGGTTTCAGAAGCACTTCACTACTGAAAGTAGCACGCTGAAAAATAACTACCTGTTTCTTAGATTACACACTTAATCCTAAGGCCTCAATGTTCTTTATGAGGGATTCACACCTTTATAAAAGTGAGCATTATTTTTTCTAACAGACAGATCTCTTTAAAGCTTTTGTAATCCATGAAATTTTCTCAAATCTCAAAAATAATGACACAAAAGTCTTATCAAGTTCAAAGTAACAAGAGTGCTCACTATGACTCCATATCACAAAGATAATCTACAAGAAGTAGATTATAGGACAAGCTGCCGTATTATCAAAGTACAATATAGAAAGGAACTTCATCCGGGTCAACATGTCAAGGGAAAGCAGAGAAATATCAAACAGCCATGTTCATGCCCTACTGAACTTTACTAGTGAATTTATAAAGCATAACTCCATTTTCAGTAGGATGTGGATCTGAAATCGAACACTCAGCTACCTTTATATGAATATGTCTGTATGTACACACGTAAGGAAAAATTATAACTCTTTATAGATAACATATAAGTTTTATATCTCAACATTTTAGCTACATTTTTGAGGAATAAATCTTTCTTGACTATTAAGAAAAAATCCTAGGGTGGAAATAGAGTGACCCACATCACAAAGTCTCAAAACTACAGATGGTGGCCTGGATGTGGAGAGAAGGGAACATGTATACACCGCTGGTGGGACTGCAAACTAACACAACCTTTTTGGAAGGAAGTATGGAGAATCCTCAAAGAAATCCAATTAGACCTCCCAATTGACCCTGCAATCCCATTACTAGGCATCTACCCAGAAGGAAAAAAAGCCTTTTATCATAAGGACATCTGTACTAGGCTGTTTATTGCAGCTCAATTTACAATCGCCAAAATGTGGCAACAGCCTAAATGCCCACCAGCCCAGGACTGGATTAACAAGCTGTGATATATGTACACCATGGAATACTATTCAGCCACTAAAAGATGGAGATTTTATATATTTTGTATTAAGCTGGCTAGAGGTGGAACACATTCTTCTTAGTAAAGCATCACAAGAATGGAGAAGCGAGAATCCAATGTACACTGTTCTAATATGAAGGCAGTAGATTGGCTAAAACAAGGGGTGGGGTAGGAGAATGAGCAAGTGGGGAGAGGGAGGTAGGGAGAGGGATGGGGGGTCGAGGCGTATGGCACACCTCTAGGGGCCGGGACGCAAGTATAAGAAGGATTTTATCTAATAAATCCCATCACAGTAACCTAACTCTTTGTACCCTCAATGAGTCCCAAACGATAACAAAAAAAGATAATTTAGGTGTGTTTAATTATATTTTAAAATGTAATGTGGTTATGGCTGAAAGAGAAATTCAGTGAGCAAGAAGTCATTGATGAGCTCTAAATTGTGTGGTTTGGGACGAGGCACTGTGGTTCATGTCTGCAGTCCTACCACTTTGGGAGGCTAAGGTGAGAGAACTGAGGCCAGGAGTTCAAGATCAGCCTGAACAACAGTTGAGATCGCATATGTAAAAAAATAGAAAAATTAGGGCGGTGCCTGTGGCTCAGTGGGTAGGGCACTGGCCTCATATACCGAGGGTGGAGGGTTCAAACCCGGCCCCAGACAAACTGCAACAAAAAAATAGCCAGGTGTTGTGGCGGACACCTGTGGTCCCAACTACTTGGGAGGCTGAGGCAGGAGAATCGCCTAAGCACAGGAGTTGGAGGTTGCTGTGAACTGTGATGCTAGGGCACTCCACCAAGGGTGACAAAGTGAGACTCTGTCTATAAAAAGAAAAAAAAAATAGAAAAATTATCCAGGTGTTGGGGCAGGCACCGGCAGTACTGCCTAATCAGGAGGCTGAGGCAGGAGGATCAATTGAGGTCTATAGTTTCAGGTTACAATGAGCTATGATGGCACCTCTGCATTCTAGCCAAGGCGACGGAGCAAGACTCTGTCTCAAAAGAAAAAAAAAAGAAAGAAGGAAAATCTCAGTAGTTTCATCTGCCTTTCTTAACTCTTTGTGACCTTCATGATGTGATTCCTCCATTCACTATACCCTTTATTTAAGAGATCACATTCTAGTAAAGCATCGGAAATGTTACAAGGCCTTAGAAACTTGCAAGACTAATTCAAAAGTGCTTCTACTTCTTTTTATCTTTTGATGGTCTTTGGTGTTGGATTTCAGACTGAGATTTCCCAAGATGTTTGGGTGAACTCTTGGCCTCTCATCACTATTTTGTCCACTTCCCTCTTCCTCTATTTCAGTGGTGTGCACAGGCACAATTAGGAAGGCATTTACGCCATCACCACCCTCAGTTCACCAGTCCCCCTGATGGAGCCGCCTATTTACCAGAGAAGACAGTGGCAATATTTCAAAACTCTGAAATAAACAACAACAGCATCAAGAAACACGTAACTGGAAACAATTAACATTTTTCATTACCCACTAGATTATAAACAGTGTAGGGTCATTTATTTTTTAAAAAAGAGTTCCTGGCTGGCCATGGTGGCTCACACCTGTAATCCCTGTACTCTGGGAAGCTGAGCTGGGTGGATCGCCTGAGCTCAGGAGTTCAAGACCAACCTGAGCAAGAACCAGACTCCATCTCTACTAAACATTGAAAAACTAGCCGGGCGTTGTAGTGGGCACCTACAGTCCCAGCTACTTGGGAGACTGAGGCAGGAAAATCTCTTGAGCCCAAGAGTTTGAGGTTACTGTGAACTGTGATGCCTCAGCACTCTACCCAGGCTAACAAAGTAAGACTCCGTCTCAAAAAAAAAAGTAGTTCCTGCATGAGATATGGTGAGATACCATATGGCTAGGGAGCCACTTGTCTTCCGGTATAGAACTGGAAATCTCATGAGAGGACGCTTTCTTGAGGACACCCTTAACAATAAAGTCAAACCCCAAATGGGTAGACAAATGCCTAAGTCCTGACAAGGATGGAATAATCGATCACACAAGTGAGGGTTTTGTTAGGGAGAAATGCTGGGGACAAAAACAGGGCATAAAGATCAAAACCTCACATGAAGATGTTTACCTTCGAAAAAGTAGCATTTGAAGGTGAGAGGTTTTAAGAGGTTTTAAGAAACAACATACGAAGTATCTGGGCAACACTAATGAGTGCGAGAGAAATCCATAAAGCTTCCTCACTTTCAATCAAAATAAGGACAAGTGACTACCCCTGGCTGTTTCGGACTGGTGACAGATGAACAAGCCCAGCAGGAGACACCAAGGGGCAAATGAAGCTGGGTTATCTCCAGATTGCACACACACCTGGCTGTCCACAGGGGAATGCGGAGGCGGCAGTGCTGCCCGACCATCACTTTGTAACGCAGGGCCCGCCGCGCTGTCCACGGGGAAGGGAGCACGCACCCACCCTGCACCCCCGCCCCACAACCACGGGCCAGCTGGCACCGGCACCTCCACATTCCAAGGACGTTGTGTCCCTTTGATTTGTCAGCTCAGAAATGACTGGCCCCACGTTGTACCTTTTTTATTGTTGTTGCTTTATTTTTCATTTATCGTTTTTTACTTCAGAATGTTCAGAGGTACACGTGTTCTCTACAGATTTTGTTTTCCGTACAGAATGATTGGAAGGAATGTGTCCTCCACCCAGTTAGTGTGCTCTGTACCCACCAGGTGTGAATTTACCCACTCCTTTCTCCGCCCCCATCTTAATATCCCTTGGGATTTATTTCCACACGTGCACTGAAGTGTTAATTGATTAGTTCGACCTTGGCGAGTGTTTCTCCATTCTTGTGATGTTTCACTTAGGAGAGTGGCTTTCAGTTCCTTCCAGGTTGTCACAAAAGATACCAGGTCTCCATGTCTGTTTAGTACTCCATAGGATGCAGACACCACACTTATCAATCCATTCATGTGTAGGTGGGCACCTGGGTTGTTTCCACGTCTTTGCGATGTGAATTGTGCTGCTATAAACATTCAAGTTCAGGTGTTCTTTCCATAAAGTGATGCTTTTCCCTTGCGGTATGTAGCCAGCAGTGAGACTGCTGGATGAAATGATAATATCTTTTAAAGTAATATGTTTATAATCTGCTGGGAAACTTCAGGATAAGGCTCCATAACCAAATTCAATGCCTTTTAAAGTACTAAACTAACAGTTACAAAGTTTCTCTCCCTGTCTTAAGTGCCCTAAAACACACAGGTACACAAGCGCTTAGGCACACACACAAATTCTTTTTTAAAATACTGGGGAGGCTGAGACAAGAGAATTGCCTAAGGCCAAGAGCTGGAGATAGCTGTGAGCTGTGACACCACTGCACTCTACGAGGGCAACAAAGGGAGACTCTGTCTCCAAAAAAAAAAAAAAAAAAATACTCGCCTCATATGTCCATTATTTGCAGGAGCTACCAAAACTTTTCTTTTAAAAAACCACCTATCTTTAATGCCTGACTTTAATTTGTAACAGTATAAAATAACACATTCTGGAAAGGAAAATAAAAATTGCATTCACTTCCCGATTCAGTATGCCCTAGGGATAACATCAAGTGAGAGATGGGAGAGGTTGTTATTGTACTCTAAAGCATCAAGGCATTATTAACCAGTTTTCTTAAATTCCCGAAAAATTATATAACTTCATATAATTGTCTTTACTGCAAGTTTTATCAAATATTTATCAATAGAATAAAAATGGGAACAATGCTAACATCCATAGGCAGTTGATTTTTATAATGAAGTCAAGAATCCACTG
Organism: Perodicticus potto; assembly: GCA_963574655.1. NCBI lineage: Eukaryota > Metazoa > Chordata > Mammalia > Primates > Lorisidae > Perodicticus > Perodicticus potto. The sequence continues at coordinate 91,385 of CAUYRH010050900.1, read as the reverse complement.
GCTGCAGGGGGAAAAAAAACAAACTTTTGAGCAGATCTAAAAGGGGCCTACTTGTCTTTCCTTAAGCTCATGATTTGGACATCTCCAATTCCCAACCAGAATACCCGTTCTTGTTTCCTCCCAGAGAAATTATAATCCCGCATTTTAATCTCAATATCTTCCATCCCTTTTCCCTTTCTTCTTTTGCTCATGCTCTCTTTCCCTCTCTTTCAGCACCGAGTAAACTTTATGTGCTAGAATATAAATTCATGTCTGCAGGGATTTTTGTCTTGAAAGTACTTAGTGTCTGGCACATAGTAGGGACACAATGAAAATTTATTGAACTGAACTGAACATGCACATTACTGGGAAGTGAGTGATTATAAGACATAGTTCCTGCTCTCAAGGCGGCCCCCGAGGAAATCAATGAGGTTATCGTATGAAGGTGTGCGTCAGTTACAGGAGGTATGCACAAAATGTCCTCGGAACACCCACATGACTCCTGTGTAGATAGTGTCTTGGGCAACAGCCCAGAGAAAATGCTTATCTTGAGTTATGAAAGAGACGTAGAAATTAGTTCAACAAAGGAGGCAAGAAAGGGCCTTTCAGGGACAGGAAAACAGGACGTGTAAAGACACAAAGATCAGTGAGGTCCCAGCTGCAGAGCTAACTACAGAGACCTGTGCAAAGACCAGGGCAACTGCAGAGCCAACTGCAGAGAGACCCGTCCAGAGACCAAGGTACAGAATTTTCTGGCATAAGTGCAAAAGTGTAACCAAGGGGACTCTTATTCTAATAAAGCAATAATCTAATCTAGATTAAGTATCTCCCCCAAAGATTCCTCAGATCGGGGAAGGAGGGTAGTGAAGGATTGGTGTCTAAGGGTTAATTGCATTTGATAAGGACAAAAATGAGAAATCCTGCCCTAAAACAATAGAGGTGCTTTGGAGGGAAAGGGAGTGAGGGAAAGAGCTGTTGAGGAGAAAGACTTGGCCTGACTGAATGACTCATTAGAAGGAAGCAGTTAGAGCTTACAGGGGTATTTAGAGTCCCCATGAGTTTGTTTTTTTTTTTTTTTTTTTTTTTTTGGAGACACAGCCACAAGCTGTCGCCCTGGTTAGAGTGCTGTAGCATCACAGCTCACAGCAACTGCCAACTCCTGGGCTCAAGTGATTCTCCTGCCTCCGCCTCCCAAGTAGCTGGGACTACAGGCGCCCGCCACAACACCCAGCTATTTTTTGGTTGCAGCCGTCATTGTTGTTTGGCGGGCCCAGACTGGATTCGAGCCCACCAGCTCAGGTGTATGTGGCTGGTGCCTTAGCTGCTTGAGCCACAGGTGGAAAACCCGGTGAGTTTTTCCAATTGGGCAGGAGGAGAACCTCTGAGATCATGGATAAAGAATAGGACAGTACTCTTCATATTCTTAGCATAAGAATTTAATATGAGAATACTACCCTATTCTTAAATGGAGTAACACCTTAAATCTCTCTCTCTCTCTCTCTCTCTCTCTATCTCTCTCTATATATAGAGAGATGTATATATATTTATTCTGCCATTTGGGGAGCATTTTGGGTTCCAAATTTGAGTTTGGGATTTAGGGTACAGGATGGAGCTGTGGAGGGGACAGCTGGAAATACAGGTAAAGAGATGGAGACTGAGCCCTAAGCTGCAGGAAAACCACATGAAGTTATGGCTGATATCAAGGTGGGAGAAAGAAAGAAAGAGAGAGGAAGATAGGAGAGAGGAGAGAGAATAAAGGAAAGGTCAGGCCATAATAAATAACTTCTGAACTAATGGTAGGACCAGAACACCATCCTGGGAAGCCCCAATATACAAAATTAAATTGCCTTTGGAAGCATCTCAGAAAGTGATAGTTAGGATGCTTGTGTAATTTAACAGATCCTTATGATTTTTAAAGAGAAAATGCATTTGTGTGAATTTGAGTTTCCCTTTCAATTCTGAAGTACCAAAGAAAACTCAATCTTCTCTTTAAATTACATTTGTAAATGATACCATCCTTGATTTTTGTAAACTCCTCTGTCTTGCTGGTTATCATATTTTTTATATAATGAACATCAAAGCTAACATTTCAAAGTAACTAAGGTAGCTGTCCCCGTATAGCATTTATCAGTGACACATCTGGAGTCAGTGTCAGCCCAAATGAGCTCCCAGTCTGCCCTACAGAGGGGGCACCCTGCTCACTCTTCATGGAAGGAACAGCAACAATACACGGGCATCTGAATAGCTACGATTACACACAAATGGAACCCAGATGACTGGAGGAGAAGATCGATATATTTTACTATAATAGAAAATAGGAATGAATTTTTCAATCTGTCATGTCAAATAATAAGGAGCACCACTGCCTGATTTTTTTTTTTTTTTTGGCTGGGGCCAGGTTTGAACCTGCCACCTCTGGTATATGGGACTGGCGCCCTATTCCTTGAGCCACAGGTGCCACCCCTGACTGTCTGATTTAATGCCCCTGAGAAGTCATGAGCAATAACAAGACGATCCCAGGATTTTACCAGGCCGTAAGCAAAATACATACACAACGACTGAGGAGGTAATCACCAAAGAGTCCATTTCCAGATGGGACTTTGAATTTGCGCCTCTCACCTGCCATCCGCCTCCTCCCTATCCAGAACCCTGTTGACAGGTGTCATCTAGAAACCATCTCAGAGTGACATGTTGTGGTTTCATGTCTACACTCAACGACATCCGTCCAGAATGAGGGACATGACCTTAAAGGAAAAAGTGTGTTGAGTGATGAACCATTGGGGAGCCTGGGTCTGCACTCTATCCTCACAGCAGGGGCTTGCTGGGGGTGATTTATTTATTTATTCATTTACTTTAGCTATACACAGCGGTTCTCAACCTGTGGGTTGCGGTATTAGGAAGGTCAAGAACCACTGAGCTACAGACTCTGGTTCTGCCATCCAGGCTGGAGTGCAGAGGCACAATCATAATTCACTGCAACCTCAAATTCCTGCCTCAGCTTCTAAGTAGATGGAATTACAACTGTATGACAGAATACCTGGATATTTTTTTATTTTTCAATTTTCTGTAGAGGCAAGAGTCTCCCTATGTTGCCAAGCTGGTATTGGCAACAAGCGATCTTCCTTCTTAGGCTTCTCAAAGTGCTGCAATTGTAGGTTTGAGACACCACTCCTGGCCTTGCTGGCATTCTGAAACCTGTTGCAGCTACAGTTTTATTTTTATTATCATTTTTTACTTCAGATTAATATGAGGGTTCAAATGATAAGGGTACATATTTTGTGCTTCTAAAGTAAAGTTCAAGACCAGGTGCGGTGGCTCATGCCTATCTAGCACTCTGGGAGGATGAGGTGGGTCGGGGGCTCATGAATTCGGGATCAGCCTGAGCAAAAAGCAAGACCCTGTCTCTACTAAAAATACAAAAACTGAGGCAACAGGATCACTTGAGCCCAAGAGTTGGAGATTGCTGTGAGCTATGATCCAATAGCACTTTACCCAGGGGGGACAACTTGAGACTCTGTCTCAGAAAAGAAAAAAAAGTAAAGTTCAAGTGGCAACTGAGCCCTTCAGCCAGGGGGTGTGTTGTATACCCTTACATTGTGCCAATTAACTGAGCAGTTACCAACGCCCCTCCCACCTCCCCTTTTCCCGAGTAATACTACAAGTCTACAGTGATCAGAACAGCATGGTACTGGCCCAGAAACACAGATATAGATCTATGGAAATGAATAGAGAACCTAGAGATGAACCCAGCCATGTATCTCCATCTGATCTTTGCTAAACTAAACAAAAGCATACACTGGGGAAAAGAATCCATATTTAATAAATGGTGCTGGGAGAACTATTCAGCCACATACAAAGATTGCAACTGGACCCACACGTCTCACCACTGACAAAAATCAACTCTCACTGGATAAAAGACCTACATTTAAGACAAGAAACAATAAAAATCCTAGAAGAAAGCATAGGAAAAGAATTTATGAAGAAGACCCCCTCGGCAATTGCAGCAACACAAAAAATACATGAGACGTGATCAAACAGCTATGGTTTTAGTACTGTAACAGATTTGCTGTAAACAAAAAATTCCTTAAGTTTTGGAAGACAGTATCAAGATCCAGTAATATGAAAAATGAAACTAGTTTAGTGTCCAGAAGTTTTGTTAATTAGCATTTCAATTTCCCTAAGGTAGGGAAAGGGGACCTTTGTCAGTTTAATTTCTTCGAAGGGTAGCAAGTACTGTTGTTTATTTTCTGTATCTCTCAGTCTTAATGAGCATTGCATGAATGGAATTGATCACTGCACACTCAACTGATAGCTGACACTACCTTTGTGAAGCGCAGAGCGTGAGAAAGGTGGGACTCTCAGACAATTTACACTAATAGCCAGTTTTTCTTTTCAAAATGTGGTGTCTGAACCTGAACACTGGGTTTATTTTTGTTCGGACCTAAGTCCATACTTTGTAATTTTTAGGGATAAAATGTACTTCCTTATTAGGAAAAAGGCTATCATGTCATGTACAACCATGGAACCTTGTTAATTTCATTATTTGACACGCTTAGTGATATCCTGAGACATTTTAATCACTATTTTATAGCCTTTAAAAGCCTTTTTTCTGAAAATGAAAATCAATTAAGTAGATTTGATCATCTGTGGAGGATTGGTAGAACAAAAAGCTGTTATGTAATCCTGGTGAGCCTTATAAATTCATTTTAAGTGGAAAATAAACTACGTTGCATAGATCTATTATGTAAATTAATTAAACTTCTAATGTACACCAGAGCATTTCATAGGCATAGTAGCTGCCCATAAACATTTCACAAGCAAGTGAGAAAATGAATGAATTTCCTTAGACGTCCCAGTGTGTCGGGATCATGAAGGTCCTACTTTCTCATTCACAGTGGAACCTCTGTGGCATAACATTGTAGGAATCAGAGGCAGAGAGACTGGTTTAAACTCCAATGTCCATTAAAAGTAACAGATGTTGAAAATCTTGTTGTCCTTGGCACTTCTCTTTCCTTTACACCCACCAGTCAATCTGTCAGTAAATCACATTGGCTCTCCCTTCAATGGAAATCTAGAATCTGACCATTTCTCCTCATTTTGACTGTTCACACCTGCGTCCAAGACTCCATCATCTTCTGCCTGGGTTGGAGCAAGGGTTTCCTATCCGTGCCTCCCCCTTGCTTCTCTTCACACCAATCAGAGTGATCAATTTAAGGTGCAAGTTGGACTGATCACTCTTCTCCCACTTTCACGGTAACTACTTCACTCCATATGGAAACCAAATCTGAGCAAGAGACCTACAAGGCTCCATCTCTCCCCAGCCTGATGTGGTGGTCGATAGCCATTCACAGTGAGAACTTGAAACGTGGCTAGTCCACAGCAACATGTGCTGTATGTATGAAATGGGTCCCAGATTTCAAACTCTTAGCATAAAACAGAGTATCACAGAAATAATTTCTATATTGATTAAACATTAAAATTGTCTTGAATATATTACCTTAACTAAAATATACTGTTAACATTTTTTTAAAGTAATAGATGTCATGAGTTTCAATATAACATCAATATGTTGAAAATGTTTTTCTATTGTTGACTTAATATTGAAAGTAACTGAGATTGCCTTAGTGATGGTTCTCCTCTCATGCTCTGAAAACTTCCTTTCTCTTAAGAAATTTGGCTCCTGTAGAAAAATCAACGTATGAGGTAACATCCCAATGCAAAAAAAAAAAAAATACTAAAAGGAAAAACAGCAAAAAGCTAAACTCCATTCATGCTTTTGAGCTATATAGATACACCCCCCCAAAATATATATGTGTGTGTGTGTGTGTGTGTGTGTGTGCGTGTGTGTACCTGTACTATGTATGCATATACATACATCCAGGATGTGTGTGTGGATGTACACACACAAACATATCTGGGAGAGGAAACAAAACTGATTTTAGGTATGAAAATTGCTTTTTAAAATTGCATCTACCAAGTTCAATGCTCACTCAGTTATGTCCATCAGTGATCAACAGTCACATGAAAACCGTACCTATTAACCTGTGCATTTTGCACCTGCTTGGCACAGGTTAATAATGTGTGTTTATAAAACTATATACATTTTGGGAATCTATTTACTTAATCCAGAATCAAAAATGTGGAAGTTTTAAAAATATGTAGGGCAACGCCTGTGGCTCAAAAGAGTAGGGTGCTGGCCCCATATACCACAGGTGGTGGGTTCAAACCCTACCCCAGCCAAAAAACTGCAAAAAAAAAAAAAAAAAAAAAAAATATATATATATATATATATATATATATATAAAGTTACAACTTTCATTTACTCTAATGTGGTGCCAAACTATTTAAAAGACTGGATGTTTATTTCCTTAATCCAATGGCTTTACACAATTTGAGCCTTTATCTCATTTAATTTTAATGCAATGTTTTCTAAGTTTAAGAAGCATAAAGATGGTAGAATTCGCATGGAGGAAGTTTTGGAAAACTTAAATGAATTATCCTTGAGACATGACAGGAGAAAAAATCTCTTAAAAATGAAGATGGGCAAAAATAGTGACTGAAAGGAGAAAATAATCAAATGTAAAGAAAAGAAAGCTGCAATCAAACTAATCAAATAAAGTGACCAGATAAGGAAAATTAACACATTGCCATCAATGTAGAAGAGCAAAGTATAGAAATTCTGTGCCTCACTGGAGCTCTGCACTGTAGAGCACTGAGGGAAGTGCTGTGAAAAGCACGTGTCAGTTCCAGCAATTCCACCCTCAACTGAGCTCTGCACTGCAGAGCTCTGCACTGCAGAGCACTGAGGGAAGTGCTGTGAAAAGCACACAGTCAGTGCTGGAGAACAGCAATTCCACCCTCACTAGAGCTCTATACTGCAGAGCACTGAAGGAAGTGCTGTGAAAAGCACACAGTCAGTGCTGGAGAACAGCAATTCCACCCTCACTAGAGCTCTACACTGTAGAGCACTGAGGGAAGTGCTGTGAAAAGCACGCAGTCAGCTCTGGCGAACAGCAATTCCACCCTGTCATGGGCATGTTACCCTGGATGTGACTATTAGGACACAGCTGGCCTTTCTGACCTAGTTTGAAATACAGTATTAGAATAACTCAGTATTAGACTGAAATAAATCACAGATAAACCTCAAGGATCATATATTAAAACCGTACATGCCTAATTCAATTCAGTAATTGTCATCTTATACTCTGTACTCAGGGATAATGCTTTTAACTCACTTTGTTAACTTCTCTCTTACCCAGAACCATCCCTAATTATATTGGGCAGGCTTACTGATAAAAACTACCAGATTTGCGCTGGCCTAGGAGGTTTTAGAAATACAAAAATTTGCAGAAAACAAAATTACATTTATTCAAAGGCAAGTTTAATAATCACAACATCAAACATATCTTTAATTGCATCAAGATCCTTTGAAAATCTTTTGCTCTTGCACCTACTAATTTGATTTCAGGAAATCCAAAACTTTCCTATGGAAATAACACAAAAACCACTAGAAAAAATTCTGGGTACCAAGCCCTCATATGTGTATTTATAAAAGTGAAAATCATAAAACAACATAAATACTCAGTGAGAAGCCAACAGCTAAGAAGACCACCCTAAATCTTCCACGTAGCCTATTATTCAGGCACTAAAAATGACTGCCCACTATTATAAAGCTAAAAAGGAAATGCCAAACACAAATATGTATATAATATGTAGAAAATGCACATAACTATAAACATCTGGAAAGAAAGTTATCAAAATGAAAGATGTGGTTGTGTTAAAGGATGTGTGGAGGGAGGGTGATTGGTGCGATCACACTTACGGTGCATCTTACAAGGGTACAAGTGAAAATTACTAAAGGTAGAATATAAATGTCTTCATATAGTGATTAAAAGCCCATGTAGGCTATGTTAAATAGTTCAATGAAAATATTTCAGATTGTATATGAAGTCAGCACATTGTGCCCCATGATTGCACCATAATGTACACAACTATGATTTAATAAAAATTAAAAAAAATAAAGAAAGAAAAAAAAATATCTAATTCACTAAAAAAAAAAAATTAAACACAATTAAATTTGTGTTAAGGATGTTAAATTTTTGTAACAAAGAAAGTAACACAATTTTTGTAGCAAATGTTTGTAACAAAAAAATTAAATACAATTGAATTTGTGTTAAGGATGTTAATTTTTTTGTAACAAAAAAAAGCGAAAAGGGGAAATCTTACAAATTCTAATCTTTTGGTAAGATATCAAGCAGTGTAAGATGAAAACATTTTCCCTTTCAAGTATTCCCATGACTAACTTTTATTGCATCTATTTTTTAATTTTGTTGTACATTCAACAAGCATGTGTGGAATGTCTGCTATGTACTGCTCTACACACATTTCACTCATCTTCCCAAGTGTTATTCTTCTGACATTCCCTATTAAATACAAAGGCTTTATCTTTTTCCCTTGAAGTATTCCTGACTCCTTGTCACCTCACAGCCAGATCATATCTTGCCTTCTGAGACATCTACTCAAACTGTGCCAAACTGAGACCAGTGTTGCCAATCGTTTATGTAAAATAGTCCACCCCAACTCTGGAATGGAAAACACTAAACTCTTGCTCTTGCATTGGCTCCTGTCAGACCCTGAGAGGACTTCAGAAAGATGCAGGCTCCCCTGTGGCCCTTGCCACTGCCTCTTTGGATAAGGCCATGGTGGACTGACATTGACCATGATCCGGCTCCTCTCATAAACCTTTCAGAGCACATGCTTGCCGAGTCAGGGGCAGAGACGGAGCCAGAGATGCAGGGAGAGAGAAGTCCACTGTTTGGAGTGGCAAACTCTCTCCCCTTCTTTTCCTGGGAAATGCAAGAATCATGACAATGAGTTTCCTGCACCTCCCACCAATTTTATTTTATTTTATTTTATTTTATTTTATTTTATTTTATTTTATTTTATTCATTTATTTTTTTGACACAGAGTCTCACTATGTCGCCCTTGGTAGAGGGCTGTGGCATCACAGTTCACAGCAACCTCAAACTCTTGGGCTTAAGCGATTCTCCTGCCTCTGCCTCCCCAGTAGCTGGGACTACAGGCGACCACCAGAACGCTTGGCTATTTTTTTGTTGTAGTTGCCACTACGGGTTTGGCAGGCCCAGGCTGGTTTCGAACCCGCCAGCCCCTGTGTATGTGGCCAGCGCTGTGCCCAGCACCCTGGCCACTGAGCTACCGGCACCCAGCCCCTCCCACCAGTTTTAAATTTCATGTGTGGGAATCACAATATGACATACAAATAATCATCAAGAACTTTAAATGGCTAATTCGGTGAGCACGCTTTGGACTTTCACAATTAGATTTTTATCTTGCATACATGAAAATGATGATTGTTTCCTCTTTCTTAGAACATCCTCTTTTATTTCATCCATTCCCAGTTTTCATCCGGTCTTTCTGAAAGCCACTTCTCAGACCCCTCCGTCCACCAGGCTCCTAAAAGTTGGTGTTTCTCGAGGTTCTGTGTTTTCCTAGTGTCTCTGGATCATCATCGCTTGGTTGTTTTTCCACTTGTCATCCTAAGTTCTGTTTCCACCTTGCTGTACTCTGCCCTGAGCTCCAGGATGATAACTTCTGTGGGGCCTCAAATCTGCCCTTCAGATTCATAATGGATTTGGCCAATGGGGTCGGGGGAAGGGGGTAACAGAGATCAGAGTGCAGGAAGAGGGGATGTCATAACATATATTTCCCAGGCTGCTCTTCTAATAGGCCATGGCTGGAAGGTCCTGTGGACACCCCTACTGAGGCTGCAGGTCCTGTGGACACCCCTCTCCTACAACTACATAGGGAGACCCAGCTTCTCCTTCCCCACATCATGGTAAACCTCCCTGTCATTCACCCCCCCTCCCCAAGCTCTTCTGTTGTTATTAGTCCCACTGTGCTTCTTCATCCCAGTGGGTTTCCCAAATTCTGCCCACAACTTTGATGAATTATAATCAAACTCTCCTTAATTACCCCCTTCAAGTTTGATATCTGCTTCCTGCTGGGATCCTGCCTAACAATTCCTCTTATTCTCACTGAGTTTTGATTACTGTCATAGGATAATGACTTTAAATCACTACGGCCCAATCTCTTTCCAATTTTCAAACGTGAATTGCAAGCCATCTTCTAAATATTCTGAAACAACTTCAAATGAATACGCCCTCAGTGAAGCCCACCTCCTTCGTTCACCTATGCCTGCCACACCCACACCCACCCTCAATCCATTTCTCAGCCTGTATTTAGAGAACAGACTATCATCCACTCACCTGCACAATCTAGAAAATTGACAATTATCCCCCTCCCCACTCTTTTTTCCTCCTGTTCGTAAGCAATCTGGTTTCCGTCTCCTAGCTAATGTATTTCCCCCTCTCTGTCTGCATGGCCTGTACTTGAGTTTAAAACCCATCCTCATCATGTTTTACAGGAATCTCTCTCCAACAAGACTGTATCCAACATGAGGAAAGAAACCATTACCAGCTGTACACCCCAGTAAGAGCATTGCTGAATGAATGACTGAATGAATAAAATCTAAAATGAAGATGAAAATAATAAAATTTCACTTGTTTCTGTAGGTCTTACAAATAGCTCTCTAATCACTTCAACCTGCACACACACACAAATACGTTTAAGACTTAATTTAACCCATTAAAGCTCAATTTTGTTTTGTTTTGTGTAGGTTTGGGGGAAGGATTCAAAGCTACGGTGCATTAGAAAACAATTAATAACTGGTTTCCCTGGGTCGGGCTGGGGTCGTGGGGGTGGTGAACTCAAAGCCCTGATGTGTAGCTTCTGCACATTTCCATGGTGAATGTATTCCCATTATTTCTTATAAGAAAGTCAACACTCCTACAAGGCCCTGTGTGATCTGCCCGCTGGCTTTTTCAGACTAGCCTCTACACACTCTCTGTCTCTCTTTTAGGCCATCAGGAGTCTGCACACACTACTTATTTAGGTGGGAACGCCACCCCCTAACTTCACACGGACTCTGTCTTCTCCAACAAGGGCAGACTGTCCCAGAGCAGGGGGAGTTCTCCTCTGTGGCACTTATCCCAGTTACAAATGTGTCCTGTCTCTTATGACTATTTGATTAATGTTGCTCTCTCTTACAAGTCTGTATGTCCCAGAAGGAGAGGCTATATCTGTTTTTACTCAAGTGTTTGGCACAAAATAGCTGCTTCATAGGTGTTTGTTGAATGAATGAACAAAATGCCATGTTCATTTCAGTCTCCACGTCTTTAAAGATTGCTCCCATTCCTGAAGCGACCTCACAATCCCCGCCAACTCCTCTATAAATGCAAATCTAATATTTCTTTCCATGTTTGGCTCAGAAACCATTATTTTACTCAACAAATATTCAGTACAAAATGATTATGTTCAAAATCCTGACAAGGACTCAATGGCTGCATAGGATCCGAGCAGCTTCCAAGAGGAATGCCTTTTCTAGCCAGGAGGATACACCACCAGCTGTCATGTTCTAGGCCAGGAGCACTGACTGAGGTATGGATGACGGCTATGACAGCACATTGGAGAAAAACATTAATAGTCTCTGGATGTTCCATAAGGTTTCGCAAAGAAAAAAAAATTTGGCTTAGATTTGTAAGGCCTTCTTCTTTAATATTTTCCTATTTCTTAGGGAAAAAATACGATAATAATATGTATTTTTTAAAACCTGCTATTTATAGGGCTTTTGCTATTTCCAGTCACTGTGATTGAGGCTTTCTATAATTGCTAATTCAATCCTACCTCAAAATCTTTTCTGACTTGAAATTGAGCAATACAGATTTATAACAAAATCTCCCTCAAATATATAACACCCTCTTGTTATTTAAATCATTTTACTTAATGTATTGGCTTCCTAAAATACTGCTCAAAAGCTGAGATCTGATGTATGTTTGTATGTGTTCGGCATTCCCACTCTCCATTCTCTTCCATGGGGCTGTGCTCCACACAGGCAGAGTGGTTAATGGATATTTCTGGATAAATGGAATCCAGGTGGACTTTGTGAATATGTGTAGAGACTTCTTGTTCCAGTTGAAGCAAGTTATCAAGATAATGAGAATGTTAACTTAATACAAGGGTCAACACTGTGTATCTGCCGTACATATTTGTTAATGCATGTCCTTAAGAAGACCAAGAAAAAAGGAGAAAAAAAATTTCTTTGGAATTTCAATATATTTTCTAAGGAATTTCAATATATTTTCCCTAGAGACAGGCACTGTGCTGGTGCCTCTAACCTGCTTAACTTTGTTGACTCTGAGCTACTGCCCTGTGACATTGAACTTGACATTGCCATTGCTGGTTGACAGATAAGAAAGCATGGATCAGACAAATTCCATGAAACCCGGACAAGACCAAACTAGACAGGCACCCAGAACGCCTGACCTGGGAAGCCCCCCTTTACTATAATAATCAGATTTCCTTCACAGCAAAACGATCTCCCCAATGAATCGTTTCATATGATCATTGCTTTCACATGTTAGGTGGGTTTTATTCTTATCAAAGTGCCTCACGATTATGATTTGTATAAAAATTCTTGTCTTCTTAAATGTAGGAGATTGCTTTATAAACATAAAAATGTGAGGCTTGGCTGTGTCCATATTTTTTAATGTTTGCTCTGACGAAACAAAACAGGGAAAAGACAAAACAAAGTAAGAGGAAAGATTGCTTATCGACATCTCAGACTCCGTAAGCACCTAAACAGGTGCAGGTAGAGCCACTTTCTTAGGACATAAAAGTCTGGAACATCAAGTGACTGCCCAGAATCAAACTCTCTGACTTCGGCTGAAGGCTGCAACAGGAAAAACGTAGTCCCTGCCAAAATACTGCGACTTTAAAACTTCCCTATGTTATTGCTTATTCTTGCATTAAGTAAGATCATTTTGTAAAACATAAAAGAAAGATAAATTTGCCTTTTTTTTTCCTGCCATTATTGGTAGGCTGCTTCTTACATCATTTATTATCTCTCAGATGAGGTGTCCCAGGGCCCTCATTTTCCTGTAATGTTATCTGTGTTATAACCTTAATGGTGACATCATCTGAGGAGCATAATTGCATCTGAGTGCCTTCCAATTATTGAATTTTTTGCACATTCCACAGTGGAATATAAATTATAACCTGCATTCTCAACAAGTTAACAAAGTATTTAAGCATTTTCTTCTCTCTTTATCCCGATTAAAAAAAAACCTGGCATCAGTACAGTGTGGTTTGGCAAAGAAGACTACAGACTGTAAAACTAGCCTAATATGTATAGAGTAATGGAAGATAAAGACGACATTCGAGATGACGCATCCCACGGCCTAAGTCTCATACAGATGGCTGGTTTTATGAATAAAAGGTCAAGCACACTTAGTATTTCCTAAACCATGTTATGGAGGTCAACTCAAGGATGACAGATCAGTTAATATACTTAAAGAATAAATTTATTTTTATAAACAGCAAGTCGCATCCAAAAAACATATAAAATCTATACATAAATGTAGTTTGAAAATACTAAGATTATTGACAGGATATTTAAAGGGGAATTTAATAGTTAAATGTAATTTAATGATAACTATTTATTAGCAAAAAAGATATGTAAGCTTATAAAACCTCATGCAAATTTAAACTCCTCCCCCCCCCAAGTCATTTTACTCTCACTACAAAGTCCCCAAATAAAGAACTTAAAACATTATGGCATTTCATACAAGGAATCAGAAAATGAAATAGGCTTATTAGGTTTCTACTTATCACTAACGATCCCACGTTTTCAAGGGAAGCGCATACCCTGAAAATTAAAAAGTACTAAAATCAGAAAACATTTTCATAAGCATTGTAAACATGCAGCATAACCTTGCCTTTTTAAGACAACCCAATGTTTAGTGTGCCTTTTACATATACAATAAATGCTCATTGAATAATTAAAAGATGGTTCGTTCTTTAAAAAAAAAATAAATTGGGGTACATTATTATTTATTTCCTTTTTAAAAGGATATAACTTACCACACCATCTATTTTAGAGGTATTATATATTCCTTATTGCCTCTTTTCTTTGCCTTTTCTCCAATGAAAACAAAAATTCTTAAAGAAAACTGAATAACTTATAAGAGATTAGATAAAGTTATGAAATGACTGTCACACTTCCAGGTTAGATATGGGAAGGGTGACAAATCTGCATCACTGTGCCCTGCTGTTTCATTGTTTTAACATCATAGTATGTTTATAAAAGCTTCATTTTCTTTTCTTTCCTTAAAACTGAATAAATATTGAAGTAAAAGATACATTTAAACTTTTGACCATCAGCACCAAACTTATTAAAATAGAAAAACTGGAAAGTAGGCATAGATTTCTCTCAAGATTTACGCTGAAATCAATACCTATCAGTCTTCAAAGACAGAGGATATTTTTATTGATTGTGATGGTACTCAGAATGAGGAAAAACTAGAAAAACCTCCTAAGACTTCTTATTTATGAAACTCATCTTTAGGTCAAAATATGTATGCTCCTTAAAGTGTGCTAAAATTATTAATTTTATCCAGCTCAGTGGCTCTCAACCGTGAGGAACTTTACAAATTGATTGAATCAAAATCTCCCAGATGGAGTCAGGACCACTGACTTCTGCATAAGCTCTACAAGGGGTCCGTGAACTCTAGCGATGAGCCTGCTTATTCAGCCTCTGCTCTCTGGTGTCTGTCACTGACTAAGGCATTGAGAGAGCCAAGATGCAGAAAACCTTCAGTCCTTGTCTTTCAGGAGGGGAAACGGCTGGGTACAACACAGCATGGTAAGAATTAAGACAGGCCAAATAACAAAGCATTCTGGAGTGATGGAAAGGGTGCCTTAAACCAGATGGGGTTAAGTGAGACAGTTCTGAGTCTCCATAAAGAGAAGCCTTCCTAACTCTCCTCCTCAAATCACATGCACAACTCTTCCATGAACCTGAGCTAGGGCAGCGAAGATCTATCCTTAGGTGTCCAACCTTTTTTCTTTTCTGCTGTACCCTATGAAGAGTAAGAGTTGTCAGCTCAGTGGACATGGCTCAGCAGCTAGGGTGCCAGCCACATGCAACAGGGCTGGCAGGTTCAAACCTGGCCAGGGCCGCCAAACAACAACAACTATAAAAAAAAAAAAAAAAAAAAAAGCCAGGCATTGGTGGCAGGTGCCTGTAGTTAGTCCTAGCTACTTGGAGGCTGAGGCAAGAAAATCACTTGAGCCCACAAGTTTGAGATTGCTGTGAGCTGTGATGCCCCTGCACTCTACCAAAGACAACATAGTGAGACTCTGTCTCAAAAAAAAAAAAGGAGTAAGAATTGTCTTGGGCAGCACATTAAACACTAACGAAACCTGTCCTCAAATAATCTTCATGCAGCCCGCGGGCCGCAGGTTGGTCACCCCCGCACCATGTTAGAACTCTAATTACAACCTTGAGCCTCCGTGTATGATAGGAAGACCAGAAAGTCACTGGACAGCTGAATTTTCACACAGGGGCAGGGGATGATCATGAATTTTCACACATGGAGAGATGGAGGGAGATATAAATAAAATTGCTTTATCCTGGCACCACGTGACTTGTGCTTGTTCAGGGTGATAGTTTCTGAGATAAAATGTGATAAAATAAGGCCATGAAGAATGGTGCAATGTGTAAGAGAAAGGCTGGGGTACTTTAATTTTGACTTTTATGTGTGTAAACTGCTATTCAGTTACATAGTGGTGGGTCTACACAGACACGGCTAGCATTGAATCTTACTCAATGCTGGAGGACAAAAACAACACGGGCCCCAGAAGCCCCACGTCTGAGAGCTCTAATCAAACACAATCTGATTCTTCCTGTAACTGTTATCCTTCAAAACAACAGGAAGAGGCACTAAATAACTTTGTATGCTCTTCTCTTGCGATTTCCTAATATCAAATCTTACACGTGATTGTACACAACGTCAGAAGTAGAAAGAAAAAGGCAAATGTCAGGACAAGTTCTATCTCCACATGATTGAAAATATGAAAAGTGTAACATTGCCATCACACCTCTTGCAAAAAGGGTTTATCTGGGTTATAGCTTTCATATGAAAGCTATAAATTAGCTTCATAGTAGGGTTGAGTACATTGGATACTTTTTCTTCCATTCTTGAGATACTTTGCTAAGAAGAATATGTTCCAGTTCCATCCATGTAAACATGAAAGAGGTAAAGTCTCGATCTTTCTTTAAGGCTGCATAATATTCCATGGTGTACATATACCACAATTCATTAATCCATTCATGGGTCGATGGGCATTTGAGCTTCTTCCATGACTTAGCAATTATGAATTGGACTGCAATAAACATTCTGGTACAAATATGTTTTTTATAATGTGATTTTTGGTCTTCTGGATATATACCTAGTAGACGAATTATAGGATCAAATGACAGGTCTATTTTTAGATCTCTAAGTATTCTCCAAACATCTTTCCAAAAGGAACGTATTAGTTTGCATTCCCACCAGCAAGGTAGAAGTGTTCCCTTTTATTCATATCCACGCCAACATCTCTGGTTTTTGGGATTTTGTGATTGAGCTAATCTTACTGAAGTTAGATGATATCTCAAAGTAGTTTTGATTTGCATTTCTCTGATGATTAAGGATGATGAGCATTTTTTTCATGTGTCTGTAGACCATGCGCCTGTCTTCTTCAGAGAAGGTTCTCTTCAAGTCACTTGCCCACCCCGAGATGGGATAACTTGTTCTTTTCTTGCTAATATGTTTGTGTTCTCTGTGGATTCTAGTTATTAAACCTCTGTCAGAGACATAACCTGCAAATATCTTCTCCCATCTCCTACAGTGCATGTTAGAAGGGTACTGGTGAAACTTACTAAATGGAGAATATAAATGTCTAAACATAAGTAAGAAAATGCCAGGAAAGCTATGTTAACCATTTCGATGAAAATATTTCAAATTGTATATAAAACCAGCACATTGTACCCCATGATTGCATTAATGTACACAGCTATGGTTTAATTAAAAAAAAAAAAAGAGGTTTATCTATAAGAAAGGCTGGGTGGGGGCTCTGTTACTAAAAGGACTGTACTAAGCAGACTGTACTTACGAAAATCCAACTGAGGGCTGTAATACAAGGACCTCTAGACATGAATGTGGCTGTTAGTCTTGTGTTCCACTTTCTTCCCTCCTGTTTGAACCCCCATGTTTCAAACACTGAGTTCCACCCCCTGCCCTACCCCCAGCTGCGCCTACCAGGGTATCTGGGCTTCTCCTCTATAAATAGCATCTCTGCTTCCGAGAGCCTGTGGATCCTTTAAGGTCTATTTCAAATGGCACATTCACGCCTAGTACATGCTGGATTTTCTCTTTCCTTCCCATGAGGCCACATCCTGTTACTAGAATGAGGTCACCCAGAGTGCCTAGCATCAGGTGAACTACAGCAAAGGAACCAAGCATTCAAATGACTGATAACCCTGGACACTGTTTTCCTTCCTAGGAGTTACACTTTGTTCACTGCAATATCAACAGCAATGGAAATTTCCCCTGAGAAATACTTTGAGGGCAAAAAGAATGCATTGAAAATTTTATTTCCCTTGGTTTTCTAAGAAGCAAAGAGATTTTGATGAACTGTGTTGTTAATAAGCAAAGTTTTCAAGAAATTAAAAAGATAACTATCAAAAATTTTTCCCCCAAATATGAAGATTGATGGACTCAAAATCTCGAAATTCTTCCATGACACGGGTTATAGTCCGAATAACAACTCTTTGCGTGCCCTCTACCTTGGACCACCCATGCCATTGTTGATCCCTTAATGTAAACAACTGCTTACTGGATAGATAAGAACCTTGAAAATCTTTTATTTGCTTGCCCATGCATGATTTTTTAATTAAAAAAATATATAAAGCAACACCTAAACATTTCTAAAATTTATACTAAAAACTTGATTTGAAGCTTCTCTTAAAAATATAGAAGACCTTTCAGCAGAGGGTCAGCATTCTTTGTGATATTTATAAGGCAGGCTCAGCGTAAGCAATGCATGGCCTTCAGAAGGGCAAGCAGCTGGAGTACCGTCCCCAGGGATATATCTGCTTCAGCACAGCCCCTGCCTTCCTGCTGCAGGCATGTGAGTGTAGCACTCCTGGTTCAAGGCCTAAATGTATATATGTGTCAGCAAATCTTAGGAAATACTGAGTTAACCTAACAGGCATTACAGTCCAGGAAATCTGATACTTAGCTTTATTTCTTATTACTGGCATCTTATATAGTTTGTATCTCAGAAGCAAATGTTTGGTAATGCTAAATAAAAAATCCATTGAAAAGGAAAAAGAATCTATTAGAATTGGTTATCTGCTATGGAACAGTTATAACAAAATGTATGACCTGGGCAATTGTTTTCTTTCATTGTGTTCATTTGTCTAGGGTAGAAGATTTGCTCCATTTTTCAAATTTTCTTTAGTTAAGAGGGAAGCCTAAAAAATTCAGAATTAATAGATTAATTCCTCCTCAATGTCTAAAATTTTTAATTAGAAACATTTTAAAACGATGTCTTCAAATAGTACTAACTTCTACCACGAGATGACATTCTAAACATTCATGTGTGTGTGTGTGTATAAAATGTATGAGAAAAAGCCAATAATAAAACTAATTAATCTCAATCTCACAATATTGCCTTAAACATATAGTAATTTAGGATGAGAAGTTAGGAAAATAAACACACATCTATTATTCCTGCTAATTATGAAATTAACTGTCCGCCAGCTTCTAGGCAATCTGCTGAAACAAAAGTTGCCTGGTCACAGGATATGGCTACTTAGAAGGGAAAATAGTTATGAGTAACTCTTTAAAGAACCAAATGGAACAAGCTCAAAGTTTACACAGAGCATAGACCACTTGTTCTAAAATATACTGTAGTATATATAGTCTTAATGCTCTCATGAAATCTATGAATTTCATAAAGTTTTTCTCCATTCACACATTTTTTCTTTTAAAACAGCATGTGTGAGCAATGCATATTCACAGCTGAAACTGTTTTCTTCACATCTTAGAAGGATGATGAAAAGTTCACTTGCATCTTCCTTCCCTAAAATGCAGAGCAGATGGTGAGGCTGACTGCGAAAGCACCTAGTGAGCCTGTTGTTACGTGCCCTCTGGAACCAGGGGATGCTGTCATTTGCAGGCTTTTTTTTTATTTCCATCCTACACAGAGACCTCCTACATTCTCAAGACTTTATACAATCAATTATCCTGTCCTGTAACACTTTTGATCCATGCAATTGCTAAGCAATTTTTCCGACCACTTTCCTCCCTACGGGCTCTCCCACCTCCATTCTCCAGTGTTGTGTTGTGACACGGTAGTTCAGTTTTCTTATCCATCCCGGCTCATACTTACTGAGAGTTGAAGTAACTTAAGCTGGCAGGGATCTGGGCAAATCATGTTTATTGCCAAGCTATTTGGAGAAAAGGAGGGTTATATATAAATCCTTCCTGAAATTCTCCTAGCCTTCCAACATGTAATGAATCTGAGATCTAAGAACATATTTCTGGTTAAATCTTATAATTTAAACCTTTCATCTTGACTTAAAAATTACTAGTTTTTGAAATCATTTTCTGAAAAGAAGGAAAATATTAATTGGCAGCAAAAAGAAGAAAACAATTCATAACGGTAACTGATTATCTCATGGTCGTTAGTATAGACCAACATGTTTTCATTGAAAAGAAGATGCAAGTATGTTTCACTGGAGTTCACATTGCTGAGTATCATCCTTCACAACAAACAGGTTCAACAGAAAGGGAATGAAATGCCTTTCAGAAGCTCTACTCTCCATTCCCAACAACAGTGATATTGTTCTGTAAAGAAAAATCTCTCCTTATTAAGGGGTTTTGAAAAAATCCTCCACTTCACTAGATATGCCAATCAATGGTCAGTTCCTATATTGTAACTAATTGGTTCACTCTAAACTTTCCGGTGAACTCAGTCATCAAACCCAATAAAAATTACAAAATTAAGTTACCACTTAATAAAAACCAATATAATCATTGAAAACATCTTACAAAGTATGGTCTCTAAGATTTTGCTAGTTTAAAATGGATTTTCGAATTCAAATTGAATCTGGTTGCTCCAAAATCCTTAATTCTATTCCTAAAAGACTTTCTTATTTCTCTCTACAGGTAGTGATCAAAGAAGTGAGGCATTTAAAAAAAAAAAAAAAGAAGAAGTGAGGCACAATGGCAGAGGCTCACCAGCACATATGAATATTTAAACTCTGCTTTTCTTTTCCTTAATTTCTGTCTACTTGGGAAATCTATGCTAAACACAGAAATTATATTTATATTGACAATACCTTATTTGCACAAGACCACTGACTCAGTATGTAAATTGCATAGAAAACATTCTCAGTATACTGGCTGACCTTGCTTAGAGGAATGAACGGACAGATGATTAGAATATTGTTATAAGTCTAACTTAAAAATTGTTTTATCTCCCCTCAAGCCATTATTTATATAGTCACATCTTTCTTGCTTTACATATACCACCATTTGCTAGTGAAAATGTATTATATTGGGTGTGTCACCAGAAATAAAAAGAATTACACTTTTACATACATTTAAATTTTCCTTATCTAATTAAGGTTTCTTAGTTGTTAACAACTTCATACTTTCCTCCAATTCCTTTTATTTTTCTCCTTCCCATATTTTATTCTGGCCTTAATTTTCTTAATGTAATAAATTGTTATTTTGACATGGAAGGTTTTTTTTTTTAAAGTATCATCTACAAAAAATTACATTTTCTTTTTTTTGTATTAGTCCTAAGATTGCTTTGTTAGTCCAGAAACTGCAAACACCTTTCACCGAAATCAGAGTAAGACAGCGTTCATTTGAAATCTGGTTTGGTAAATTATTTAACCTATCTCTGGTTCATTATAACCATTTATTAAACATTATCCTTATCCATCAAACTCATCTGTTAAATAACATACAACAATACTGTTTTTTTTTTTTTTTTTTTTTTTTTTTGAGACAGAGCCTCAAGCTGTCACCCTGGGCAGAGTGCCGTAGCATCACAGCTCACAGCAACCTCCAATTCCTGGGCTCAAGCGAGTCTCCTGCCTCCGCTTCCCAAGTAGCTGGGGCTACAGGCACCCGCCACAACGCCCGGCCATTTTTTGGTTGCAGCCGTCATTGTTGTTTGGCGGGCCCAGGCTGGATTCGAACCCGCCAGCTCAGGTGTACGTGGCTGGTGCCTTAGCCCGTTGAGCCATAGGCGCCGAGCCACTACAATACTGTTTTAAGAATTAAATGATATAAGAAAAATACTTAGAGCTTTTCAGTGTATGCTTAATAAGTTTTATAAATATTAATATTGATATTTTACCCATGAATTATTTTATTTTATTGTATTTTTACTTTTTTGAGACAGAGTCTCACTTTGTCACCATTGGTAGAGTGCTATGTTGTCACAGCAACCTCCAACTCTTAGGCTCAAGTGATCCTTTTGTCTCAGCCTCCCGAGGAGTTGGGACTACCAGTGCCTGCCACAACACCAGGTTATTATTAGAAATGGGGGTCTCCCTCTTGCTCAAGTTGGTTTCAAGCTCACATCTGTAATTCTAGCACTCTGGGAGGCCGAGATGGGTGGATTCCTTTATTTTATTATTATTTTTTTTGAGACTGAATATCGCTGTCACCCTGCCTAGAGTGTTGGCATCATCACAGCTCGCAGCAACCTCAAACTCTTGGCCCAATCCTCTTGCTTCACCCTCGATTTTTAGTAGAGATGGAGTCTTGTTCTCGCTCAGGCTGGAAGCTCAAGCAATTGATCTTCCCACCTCAGCCTTCCAGAGTGCTAGGATTAAAGGTATTAGCCACCATGCCCGGCCAATGAATTATTTTATATGAAAGAGTCAAACTATGCTTTTCTACAAGCTAGTAGTAGAAGTAGTATTTTCACTACTACCTGCATTCTCCTAAGGGAACACACTTCCAAGAAACTGACCAACATATTTTGCATAAAATGCATATTTAATTTCTAGTCTAAATAATTAATCTTCCTTAATTTCAGCTGGTTTTTAATTTTAATTTTTTTTTTCCTGCAGTTTTTTTGGGCCAGGGCCGGGTTTAAACCCACCACCTCTGGTATACGGGCAGTAGCACTAGCCCACTCCTTAAGCCACAGGTGCCACGCCCTTCAGCTGGTTTTAATTTAAGGCAATATTTGAAATTGGGTATGATGTCTATCCTAAACTACATTTCAAGATTTATGTTATCTGATCTAAAATATTTTGTGTTCTGTTCCAGATTTCCTACTACCTGGTTAGGGACAAACATAAGAGAGAGATTGAGATTTATTTAATGTCACGGAACACAGACAAATGGGAAACACTGGAGGGTGGTTCTTCCAAAGGACATCAAACTGCTGTAAACACTCGCCTTAGGTGGATACAACCTAAATGAATATTCAAAATTTCTTACATTTATTGAAATCAAACTGAGAAGGAAATTAACAACTTTTTTAAAAAGTAGGCCCCTGGTGTCGTTCAATGTAGAATGATCCCTTTCACTGATGTCAAATACAAGCATTTCACTGTCATCAAAGCGTGTGTGTTCAATGCAAAATTAATTGTGAATAGAGAGAAAACAAAGGAGCAAATGGGAAAAGAGCAGAGCAGCGATGAGGCACACCAGTGCCCCGACATTCAGACACAGACACATTTGGCTTCTCAGCTGTAGAGACAGCACCTGTTTCTAACGGCAACATGGGAGCTGCTTATAAAACTACTGTGGAAATGCCACAAATGACAAGACCCTACCAAAGTTTAAAACTCAAATTCTTTTCACCAGGAGCCTAGATTTCTCTCCAACAAACACCTTCCCCTTGTTTTATATTATTTTGATATCATCCACATGATTTAAAATTATGTCATCAATATGATTTTAAAAACCAGAGCAAACATTAATAACGACAATGGGAAACAAACTTCCATTTGGTTATTTATTTAAAAAGAATATGTATATGTAAGTGTGTGTATCCTCCACACCCCCAAACTACGCTGGCTGCAAAGCAACTTATGAATCCCATTAACCTTGAAACTTTCCATATGATATTAACTAAATTACCTCCTTAAGTGAGTTCTCCATGTTAACTTAGCCACTCCTGTATTTCATGCCCCATAGTTTTGTTCCAAATGACATTTGAGGGAGTTCACTGAAACTCATAAACTCATGAATACTACAAAATCCTACCCATACGTGATGCAAATCCACATTTTGGTTCACTTCCTACCTTCATCAAAAACGAGCTTGTTTTGCTAGGCACAGAGCCTAGGAAGGTATGGGCAGCAGTGGTTAACCAGAAAACCCTGGATAGATGGAGACAACTGTCCTTTCCTCCTGCAAGTGACATCTGTTCTGATTTATCCTTGAAGGAAGTGTGCAGCACAGCGGACCAGTCTTAACAATTCCAGTAATTACAATTATATGTGTAAATCACCCTGCAAGCTCTTAACTTATTCCACAGACATCTCCCACTCACTCTGCTCCTATTATCCAGAGAATCTTCCTATGAAGCAAGTAAGATAATAAGAGAAACATAAATATTGATAGCAATAGAGCAGCATGTGTAATAGCAACAATACCTTTTGGGGGGTGTTTACTATGTGCCAGGTTCTACTGTACTTACACACATACTCATTTCCACCTTCCTGATAACCATCAGAGGCAGGTATAAGAATTTTCCTTCATTCTGTAGATAATGAAATAGAGGAACTCTGGAGAAAAGGCACAATGATGGGACAGCAAAATGAAGGGAACCCCTAGAGCACAGCTGTATGACAGGACAGGACAGCAGCCAGTTCTCCCTGAGCCAGAGGCTGGACGGCTTCTGAAGGAAGGGAGGGAGGAAGGAGAAAGAAAAGGCGTCAGGAAAGAAGGGCGGGAGGGAAAATGAAAGGAAGAGAAAGAAAAAGAGAAAAAAAGGGGGGAGGAAGGAGTGGGAAGGAGGGAGGGAAAAAGGGAGAACTTGACACAAATATGAATTCTAGGAAAAACAAACAAACAAAAAAGATAGCATCATAGTTCACTAAGTAGTTCAGCAGTAATATTCATATAGCCAAAGGCTGTTACTAATGAAAATTGATATAACCTAAATTTTTGGTATGATTTTCTTGGTAGCATAAGAAAAGAGATTTATTACAGGAATAAAATCTTCTATAATAGAAAATAAATTCTAAAAGCCAAAAGGCAAAACACAGCAGTCTAAACCTGCTATTAAAAATATGGAAGTAACAACAGAAAAAAAGTTCTCAAGAGTTGAAAATGACTGCCTGTCACAGTGAGAATGGAGTGGGGGTAGGGGTGCTGGGGACTGCTATTATTTTATCAGAAGCTTTGGGAATTACCTGACTTTATAAATGGAATAGATTCATTCCTTTTATAAAATTAAGATTAAGTGTGAAAAGATAAATAAGTAATCAACTAATAGAACAAACAGTAAAAACAATGAGAGTAAAATAACTTATTTCTTACTTGTTTTCCTTTTGGTCAGGTCTACCAGTCGGAAATGTTGTCTAATTTAGGTTTGCAATCTAAATCAGGCTGTATGTTAAGCAAAACAAACATTGGTAGAAGTAAAGACGCATTGCTGTCAGAGCACAGACCCAGGCCACCAAGCAAAGACCCTGACACGAGCGGAGCAGACCCCAGAAATCATTTCTGAATCTGTAAACACACCCAGCAGGGCGCCTGTCTTGCAGGAGAGCTCAATGCATTTTATTTCTTCTTCATTCCTTCTCCAACCTAATAACTGTATGAACCAAAACTAAAGTATTACAAAAGCTTCAAAACCCATTGGTGACACCGGAACACGACAACTGTGCAAAGCGTATTTTAAAATAAAATAGAGTGAACAGAGCGAGGCAGGACTTTATCTCAACTGTTCTTCAGCAGTGAAAGCAGGCAGGTTTCCCAGTCGGAACAAAGCAAGTTTGAGGACGCCCACAGCAATGAGGCTGAAAAAAGCAGTTAAGAACTTGCAAGATAAAGTGAAATCACGCTTGGAATTTCTTATTTTGCCTCAGAAAAATATGTTGATCTTTTAGGCTTCTCAGAAACCAAGGGTCGAGGGGCAATGTCATAGATGTTTACATGGAAATCCTTCCATAAGGACAGCAGGGGATTCAGGGGCCAGGTCTGGAAGGATCCGAGGAACCATCAGAAAGGAGACGCAGGAAGTGGGTGGAGAAGGGACCTTGCATATTTCAACTAAGGTACGGCACAATTCAAGGGAAGAATGAGCGTGGCAACTGGAGGGCCTGAGGTGTGAGGGGCGCTGGGTGGAAGCTCTCCCACCTCAGCCAGAACACCCCCCAGCAGGATGTGTCTTCTGCCCTCTAAATGATTGATGCCTGCATTCTACGGAGGTGACATCATCCCCTAGGGCAGGAAAATGGGGTTCTTAGAGGGTGAAAAGCATCTTAGATTATGCAATGGTTTCTGACCCTCTCAGTGGCCGTATTCTATGAACAGATACACAGAATATTATGGCATTAAAATTTCATGAGGTGTAGAGGTGATTAGGGAAAAAAATTCTGAAAGGCTCCTTAGTGGGAGGGTAATGAAAAATATCCAGTTAAGAAATACTTGTTCAAAGGAAATATTATGATTGGAGAATTGTGGACTTTAAATTGATAAAAAATTAAGAAGGCACTTAGAATTCTGGGAGCCTGAGAGCATTTTGAAATTGAAAACCATTTTTAAAATTAATTAATAGACATCTCAATATCAATGCCATTCCCCAAAATATTCTTAAAAATTGTGCAAAAGGACATTTGATAACCTCAAACCAAAACTGTTCTAATTTCTAGATCATGGATTGTTTTTTATTTTTTTGACCAAAGATATTCTATATTCAATGAGTTCCTGATCCCAGCCCCCAATGTCTCACTTCCTTTGAGAGATATAGGTGAATCTCCCAACAATCGAAAATTCTATTTGACCATGAACTGCCATGTTATTCCAGTAAAATAACTTTCTACATTTGTGAATACCTGCCTAGAAGTCACATGTGTACAAGTACTGTCTTGTGCTTTGACTCAGAGCCCAAGGTTTTCACTTAGATATGGGAGATGGGAAACTAGGAGATGTAAAAATTCAGGCCCAACTGAGGTCTGTTCAGGTTCTGTCAAAATATTTCATAAACTTGAGGGCATGTGTGCAAGACCTGGTGGTCTCAGGTTTTAAAGAAACGACACATCCAGTGAGTTTCTTCTACTTAACCAACTTCAGATCAAAATTTAAAGTGTGGGGCGGCGCCTGTGGCTCAAGGAGTAGGACGCCAGCCCCGTGTACCATAGGTGGTGGGTTCAAACCAGGCCCTGGCCAAAAACGGCAAAAGAAGAAAAAAAGAAAAAAATTAAAGTGTGAGGGATACTGATCTTCTCACCATAATACCCATGTCAGCATCCTTCAAACCAGATCATTTACTACATTACAATTTTTTTTGAGCTACTTCTCAACGGCAAGGTAAGGAAGTGGGTCCATGCAAGTCCCAGGAAACTCAGGCTCCTGTAGGCGAGACCCTATCGTCTCTCCTCATCTCTGTCTCTCCAGGAAGAGCAGCATCCTGGCACTGGCAGCGGCTCAAGAAATATTTGATGAATGAATGAAAAAATTAAAGAATACAGAACCTTCAAGCATGTTTAGCAATATTTGAAGACTTAAACTTTATTGTGAAAAATCTAATGAAGTATACGATTCAGTTATTTTAAAGAGCCTCGGCATAACTGAATCCCTAGAAATCACACTAATCATATGCTAGAAACCAGCAAGTAATACAAAAATTTAGTGTTTTGGAGCCCATTAGGACAAACATACTTTTGATGACCTGTTACGTTTTACACAGTGCCCCATAAGGAGTACTCTGCTATTGATTTTCTAAGGCATACCACGGAAATCCAAAGTTAGAAAGCCCTGCTCCATCTTTCTCTTTCATTTTATTTCCTAGGGAATGTCTTTACTTCCTTTTTAATGTATGTGTTCATCATAAAGCAAATGAGCATTTACATAAATTGTTTAGAAATTGGAAACTAATAAGTTTGTTCTCATCTACTTCTAATGGAAAAAATCAGCATTATGGGAAACAAAGTGAGGCATGCTCAGGTAAATCTGATTCCGTGTGCTCATTTATTTCACTGTTCTTCAGGGGTACCATAGCATAATTTATTGTCTATAGCAATGTCAGTGGGGATTCAATGTAAATGTCCAAAAGAAAGGCTCTGAATGAAAACAATACAAGACTTAAGTGATCTACAGTGTTCATTTGTTCAGTCATTTTTTTTTTAAGTCTATCCTGGGCCAGACAATGTTCTAGGAACCGGAGATTTGGCAATTAAAAAAGTATATTTATTAAGTCCTTAGTCTCAGACAGCTCATATTGCAGTGGGTGTTTGCTGTGGGTGTTAACAGACAATAAGTGAAGAAATAAGTATATTATTCTGTCAGGCAGTGACAGACGCTATGAAGAAAAGGACAGCAGATTTAGGAGACGGTAAATGATGGAAGTGACACCTGCTGCTTAGAAGAAACGATCAGATCACAAAATGCAGCCTGATCAGATGGCACTTGAGGATAGCCCTAAAAGAAGTGAAGAAGCAAGCTGTATAGATTCCTAGAAGAGTGTTCCAAACAGATCCAGGAGCAGATGCCAAGGTTCTGAAGTGGAGTGTTCTTGGTATACACAAAAAACAGCAAGGAATTTTCGCTTGGAAGGCAAGTTTTTCCTGAATCTTCCACCCTGCCATATCCACCTATCTAAATCTCACTGGTCCTTTAAAATATCTCTCTCAAGGGAAATCTGTTAAAGGAAGAAACTCCTGGTAACTCTCCAAAATGATTTGGCTTCTCTACCCTCTGAATCTCAAGAATGACTTGGCTCAGATCACTCTATTTTACAAGTTAACATATTTGTAGATTGTAAACATACATCTAGGGTCAAGACTTAGCTTTGAGCTTTTTTTATAGCCCCTCCTCAACCTAGATGCCTTTAAATGATCTTGTCCAAGTTGCTTAGGAAGTCAACATCAGCATCTATAATTGGTATGGGCTTTGCAGAAATTTATAGTGTCAACGGGCACTCCTTCTTTACAGCTCTGTCTGGTTTGGACTTAGAAAATACACAATATGGCACCCTGGATTTTCCAAAAGACATGCTCAGTTAGTTACTTGACGGGTTGGTTCCTCATTTAGGACAGTTTTTGTTTCTGTTTTACACTTTATTTTCTCTGGACTTTTATAACTAATGGTAGAAAAACGGAAAGAATCAGGCTGAAAGTATCTAGTTTTCTTGTCCTTTCCATCATCATAGGAAAATGAAACATTTGTTTCTCTCTTATCTGGCAAAGTAGCATGCTCCTTGGAGCCACCCGTGCATTCATTTACACCTCAATTTACAAAGCCTGTTTTAACTTTTTCATATAAACAGGACACTGGTGACAGCTGTCAAAGCACACGGTGGGGGGCTCTCTATTAATTTCAAAAATGTATGTGACTTTTCAAAGGGACTTCTCGTCTTCCACATGAAAAGGAAAGAGCAGGTAGCCAAATAGAAACAAAATGCCAGCAAGTAAAAGAATGGTCTTATTTAAAACATGGAGTTCAGAGAACACAACAGCGGCTCCAAACTCTCACTCCTGTGAAATTAAACATTTTTTTTCACATCAAGTGGCACCTTCTGGGCCTTCAAAACTCCATCCACTCATTGGACACACAGGTGCAGGCGTCTGCCATCTAGTGGCAAAAATCAGAATCAGTAGTCTATCCAGAAAACTGTCAATATTTTATTTTCTTGACAAAAATTAAATCTAATCCCCACCTTTAAAAGGTAAGGCCTAAGGACAGCCACACATCTAACTGGCCACACTATCCTAATATCCTCATCTTCTGTGATTTTGACTCTAAAGAGAGGCAAAATTTAGAAATTTGCTTTGTCAGTACTAGACCAGATTCGGAAGATTTTCACAAGGAGACCAATTCCTTGAAGGCAGCATCTTGTCCTGCTCATTTGTCCCTTTATCCCTAGCCCTTAGAACCCTGTGTGACACAGTTCAGGAATTTAATAAATGTAACGAGCAAGTGAATCACCACCAGAAGGGTTGGAAACAGACAGGCTATGGATGATCCGGGTCCGGGGTCTTTGAATTTCTAGAATTCTAAGAAACAGAGTGATTGTTAAGTTAGTTATTTCTTAAGTTAATATAGTACTTTATTTTTTGGAGACAGAGTCTTGCTCTGTCACCATGGGTAGAATGTTGTAGCAACAGAGCTCACAGTAACCTCAAACTCATAAGCACAAGGAACCATCCTGCCTCAGTCTCCCAAGTAGCCAAGACTACAGGAGTCTGCCACCATGCCTGGCTAATTTTTCTATTTTTAGTAGATACAGGGATTTGCTCTTGCTCAGGCTGGTCTGAGCTCAAGCAATCCACCTTCCTAGGCCTCCCAGAGCGCTAGGATTACTGAGTCACCACACCCTGCTTAATATACTGCTTTACATTAAATTTGCAAAAAAGCATTATTTGCAATGTACATAAATTTTCAATATACTCATTTATAGACCTTTCTATATACTCATTTATAGACCTTTCTAAAATATTTTTAATGGATGGGAAAAACCAATTTACATTCACATTTTTGAATGTTCATACTAATGAAACTAATGTGCACACAGGCACCAGTTCTAGACTATTTTATATTTGCCTTTTTGATATCCTGCTCTTCATATCAATAATATATGTGATATACTTGGGCAGAGATGTAAAGTATAAATACAGCATTATACTCCTGTGAAAATCATGTCTATTTATGATAGTCAGTTCCCTGATATGACTCAAGAAACAAACAAAAATTCTAGGAACTGCTTACATTTTAGATAACATTTTCTGATTTTCCAACACCTTGTGAACATTGTTAACTATATTCCACCCCCCAAAATTATATATTTTGTACACCGGGGTACATTTGATAGAATCAGTTTCATCTTAATTCTCCAACTGAGATCTGAGTTCTCCACACTGTTTTGATTCCAGTATGAAGGAGCACTCCACCCTCTGCAAAGCCTGAGAAACACCCCAATTGAACACAAATTATCTTACTAAAGAGTACAGCCTAAGATAATGTATTCCTTGCCAACCCAGGCTATTAATCTACTCAGAAAAAAAGAAAAAGAATGTCTCTCTCTCTCTCTCTCTCTCTCTTTCTCTCTCTCTCTTTCCCACCACCCCACTCCCTGCCCATGAATTTGTTAACCCAATTATAACACAAGAATACAGGGAAAAGGGAAAGGGAGGGGAGGGGAGAGGGGAGGATGGGTGGAGGGAGGGCAATTGGTGGGATCACACCTACAGTGCATCTTAGCAGGGTACTGGTGAAACTCATTAAATGTAGAATATCAATGTCTTCATATAGTGATTAAGAAAATAGCATGAAGGCTATGTTTAACAGTTTGACCAAAATATTTTACATTGTATATGAAGTCAGCACATTGTGCCCCATGATTGCACTAATGTACATAATTATGATTTAATAAAATTATTTAAAAAAAATTTAACATGCAGAAGTATCATCTAAGGTACAGTATTTATTTAGAATGCAAATTGACAAACTCTGCTTCCATTCTGATTCAACTGGTCTGGTATCAGTATCCAAGACTGCATTTTTAGCAGCCATTCATTCCACCTGATGATGGTGCATATGATCCTTGGCCACAGTTTTAGAATATCACCCCCAAATTCCTATACTGGAAGCCTTTCCAGAGGTTACCAGGCAAACTGGATACTTGATGTAAAGGATAAACCACCAATAATGACTACTTAAAAAGCGCTAACAATTAACATTAGCTGATGAGAAACATAGTCGGGGGGATGTTATCCAAAAAAAAACGTACCCCTTAACATGTGAGGGTCACCAGTACAACCATTATTTCTACCTAGACATCACTCCAAGCAAGTAAAGTTCTTAATCTCATCTGGGACATTCTATTATACTCTAAATAACCCTCATCAGGACCTACTCTTGACAACGCATGTAGTGTTGTCACTATCAAGATACACTGAAAACTCAGATTTCTTCTTCTCCTCCAAAACAAAAAGTAAAAGGGAACTCACTCCACAAAAAATACTTAATGAAAGTCTGTTGTGTGTCAAGCAGGCCGTTGGGATACATCAGAGAAGGAAACATAAAAATGTTTGCTTGCACAGGGACCAGAAGCATCACCAATTTAGTGAACTTCTACATGGTGGAACGTCTTGGGTATAGAGAAATAAATAACGGATGGCTCCCAGTGAGACACTCACAATTGGAAGGAAAAGAGCATTATTTACATAATTTACTTTAAGGAAAACAAGTATGGTAAATGTTATGATAGACGTGAGCAGAACACACATAAGGGCATGGGAATGAAAAAGATATACCTGCTCCCCCACGTCAGTGGGTTCTACATCTGTGGATTTAACCAACCCTGGATCAAAAAAATTTTTTAAAAATATTTCCAAAAAGTTTCAGAAAGTAGTATTTAAATTTGTCCCCTCACTCAGTATCATGCTGAATCCACTCAAGTGCAGTGATACATCAGCGTTGTGTTAAGTACTGTAAGTAACCAAGAGATTACTTTAAGTGCACAGGAGAGTGTGTAAAGGTTATATGCAAATACTAAGCCATTTTATGGAAGAGACTTGAACATCCTCAGTTTGTGGTCCCTGCCAGGGGTCGTGGCACCAATCCGCCATGATACTGAGAGGTGACTGCTTTCTTGGGGGATGCAATGATTATTTGGAGGACTGCTGCAGCCAAGCTAGGGATAGCAAATTTCAGCTAGTATGGAGACTTCCACAGAATTCTAGAGGCAGGAGAATGGAGGCAACTAGCAGGAACCTCAAGCCCTCTGATGTGGCCACCGTAGCCTGGCAGAAGGAGTGGAGGGAGATGGAATTGAAAGTTATATACAGGTGGCATTGTGTATCTCACTGTGCATCTCATTATAAAATGCAAAAGACCCTGGAAGCAGCAGGGAGACTTGTTAGAAGCTGCTCAAGCTGTGCAAGGGGGAGATGATAGGAAAACCTGGATCAAGGGAATAGTAGTGGGAAAAGGAGAGAAGGAATGAATGAGATACAGTTCAGGAAAATCCAACAGGCCTTAGGGATTGCATATAAAGAATAAAGGCATAAAGGAAATAAACATTCAAAAGCATTCAAGTTTGAGTTCAAGAAGGAAGATTGTTATGCAATCAATTGATACAGGGAAAATAGGAGGAGTGGCATATTTTGGAAAAAGGTGATGGATTACATGGTCCAAAGGAGAATCAGAGGTGCCTGATGGATAGAGAAATGTCTAACAGAGGGTCAGAAATGGAGAACTAGCACTTGGGAGAAGGTATGAGAGTAGAGATCTGTTTCCACTGATACCTGATGCCATAAATGCTGCTGAGGTCATCGAGAGAGGATTCAGAGTGAGGAAGGAGGCCAGCTGGTCCCCAGGAGGGGTCTTCGCCTGGAGTCAAGAGATCCAGCCTTAACAATTGTGTGGCCTCGAGGGTGGCATTCCAGCTTTTGTGATCTCAGTTTCCTCAAATATAAAATAAGACCCAAATTAGATACTCTCAAAAATTCCTTTAGAGTCTGCATCTGATCATATTACAAAGGATTTATATTCAAGACAAAGGAAAAGTGCCTGATGATAGAGATGGAAGGAACAAGTCCAAGGGTTGAAGAAAACGTGAGAAGTTGGCATCTTAGGTCCCAAGGAAGGAGGGAGAACTGAAGGAGGGAAATGAATGGGAATGCTGTGGAGACATCAAATCCAAGTTTTAACTTTGCCACCGAGTGTGTTCATGTATGATTTTAGGTGATCAGTTCTGCAGAATGGTAAGAGGGCCATATTTCATGGGATTGCAAAAAAAAAAATGGAAGCAGAAAAGAAACAGTGTCGGAGAGAAGAGCACTTTGAAATCAGGAGAGGACAAAACAGAGAATGATAACTTGAAAAATTTCAGGACCAAAGAAAGGTGCCTTAAGTCAAGTCAAGTCAAATATGCCAAAGTCAGAGGAAAGTTTGGAAAATGCAAGCGGAAGATAGGAGTTACGAAGATAAGAAAGTGCTACTGCGCACCGAGCTCCATTCATAATGAAGCTGGACAGTGGGCACCAGCCACTGACCAAGGCACCAGTTTCTTTATTCAGTTTGGTCTGCCTGTGAGTATCTCATCACTGGTTCAAAAAGGGCCAGGTCTTTCCCTAAGACGGCAGAAATATTTCATTCCCTTCCAGAACCTACTTCCTGATTTTCTCTACAAGCCTAGACCTCTGGATTGTCTTTTTTTTTTTTTCTTGGTTCCTTGCTTTTAATCGAAAGTCATGCATGTATATTGTATAAAATCAAGAGAGGAAGGCCTGGATTCACTGACCTTGTCTGACATTATTAGCTATTTATACTAGGGAAATTTCATCCCTTCAATTATGTTTCAGTTTCCTTTTCTATCTCTGTGTGTATATATAATATATTGTATGTATAAAGATAACAGCAATCTCTATTTAAAGGGGGTTGTTTGACTGCATGGTACTGGCATAAAAACAGACACACCAGTGGACTAGAACAGAGAGCCCAGAAATAAAACCATGCCTTTATGGCCAACTGACCTCCAACAAGTTACCAAGAACACGCAATGCAGAAAGAACAGTCTCTTCAACAAATGCTGTCAGGAAAACTGGACATTCACATGCAGAAGAATGAACCTGGGCCCTTGTCTCACACCAAATACAAAGAAATCAAATCAAAATGAATTAAAGACAAATGTAAGACCCGCAACTATAAAACTACTATAAGAAAACACTGGGGAAACACTTGAGGACATTGGTACAGGCAAACACTTTATGGTTAAGACCTCAAAACTGCAAAAATAGACATGTGGGGTTACATCAAACTAAAAAGCTTCTGCATAGCCAAGGAAACAATCAACAGAGTACAGGGACAACCTATGGAATAGGAAAAAATCTTCGCAAAATATACATCTGATGAGGAGTTATTATCGAAATAAGGGACTCACCCAACTCAATAGCAAGAAAACAAATAACTCAATTAAAGTGAACGAAGGGCACAAACAGACATTTCTCAAAAGAAAATAAACAAATGGCCAAAATGTACATAAAAAATAGTCTGACATCATTATCCAACATAAGTATCTACATAATTATCTGGGAAATGCAAATTAAAACCACAATAATACATCACCTCATACCATTAGAATGACTATTATCGGAAAGGGAAACAATTATCAATAAACAAGCATTGGGGAGGGTGTAGAGAAAGGGGAACCCTTGCATGCTGTTACTGGGTATGTGAACTAATATAGCCATTGCACCGTATAAAGATTCCCTAAAAATTAAAGGTAGTATTACCCTTTGTTCTAACAGTCTCACTACTGAGTGTTTAGCCAGAGAAATTAAAATCAGTATGTCAAAAAAGAGGTGTCTGTACCCACAGGTGCACTGCAGCACTATTTGTAAAAGCCAAGACATGGACTCAACCCATGTGTCCCCCAGTGGACGAATGGGTAAAGAAAATGTGCTGGACAGACACAGTGTAACGCTATTCAGCCTTAAGGAAGAGGAAAATCCCTGCATTTGCAATAGCATAGATGGACCTGGAGAACATTATGTGAAGTGACATAAACCAGGCACAGAAAGATAAATACCACATGTTGTCACTTACATGTGAAATTTAACAAAACTACAACTTAAAAAAAAAAAGGAGAGAGTAGAATGGTGGTTTCCATGAGCTGAGGGCGTGACTGGAAAGATGCTGACCAAGGGGGTAAAGTTTCAGTTAGTTAGAGTAAGTTTGGGACATCTATTTTACAGCACAGTGATTACAGTTAATAATAATGACTACTTGATGCCTAATACAGAGGCTCAGGCCTTTAATCCCAGCACATTGGGAGGCTGAGTCAGTAGAATTGCTTGAGGCCAGGGATTGGAGACCAGCCTGGACAATATTGCAAGCCCCACATCTCAAAGATTTATTGTCTGAAAATAATGAACCCTTATAAATTTTCAGTATTATACTCTTCATCATCATCACTTGTTCTGCTTCAGTACTCCCCGCATTAACTTAAAAGTCGCTTTATTTGCCCCTGGTTGTTGCAGGCATTATCAGACCTCCAAGGATTTGTCTCTTTTAATTCATTCTGAAGATATCCATTTACTGTCCTTTTTTTCTTACCTTTATATCTGAGCATATTTTCACAGGTATAATTTCAGACTATGTATCTCTAGATTACATCCTGCCCATTTCACAAATGAAGTCTGAGGGTGCTTATATTAATACTGAAAGGCAAAAAAAAATACTAGAAATAAAAACGTAATATACTGAACAGGCAAGGAAAAACTGACTATTACATTTGAAAGTTACTTTTAGATCTGAGTTTCTCAGTAGCCAATGCAAAAATAAAAATACAGATGGTTTAATCTTATTATCAAGTAATTGCTTGCATTATTCCAAGAGAGGTTCAATTTTCACTGGTATAAATTCTAAAAGAAACAAATAATTCCATGAGTATTAAACCACTAGGTAATGTTCTAGGGTTTTGATGGAATATGTAGACATAATCTTTACACAATTTGACTATCCCAGACTACAGAAATCTCACACCATTTCAAAGCTGTAGCCCTTTACTTTCTGCTTTTTAAGTTTCTTCTGCAAGGGATAAACTGTTTTGCTTATGACTCTAGGTTCCTCCGACGTAATCCTTCTACACAGAAAAATGGTCTTCCAGAGTTTCACCACAGAACTGATACTTTCAGAAATGGCAAAGGCAGCAGCAGTTAAAAACATCCGTTATTATTAAGAATTATCTCTGCCAAATTCCAAGAGAAATATTGATTTTCACTTCTACAAGAATTTTCATTTCAATAAATGCCTTATATTGTGCCCTCCATTACTGGCTGATATGATGCATTGCTCATATGATGTTTTAATTTTGTTTTTCAAATGCCCCATCCTAAACATTAGTATTATTAAACATGTCAAAAAGGTTTGTTAGATATTTCTTTAAAAGGTTCTATTTTTATTCCACATTTATATTCATTCCTAGAACAAAGTAACATTCCTATACATAACGTGTGTTAGAGAGATAAATATGCACCCCCCTTCAGAATTTGAAATGTCACCTGTTCTTTAAGAACCTAAAGAATCTGAACATTTCCATTTAAACAGAAAATCCAGCAATCTAAAGGTGTTTACCATTAAACAAGACGATGTTAATCTACCATCGAATATGAATAATCACTAACCCTCCATCAGAACATCACTTGAAATTAGCCAGAAGGTGTTAGAATATCTTGGCCCTTCAAGCAGCGCTCATATCCTATACTTACAAAACCAAACTGTCTAGCACGATCCAAGGAGCAGAGAAACTGCTGAATAAAGACATGCTTAACTGATCAGAAATTCAAAGCAAACATATTTCTACATTGCCAGACCATTTTAAGCAGATTGATTTTATGCACTTAAATCAGTCAGTTTTCTAGAATAAGTTGCAGATTTTAGAAAGAGGAAGGTAGACTTACATTTAAAGTCAAGTTACAAAAGTTTATTACTATGCCAGCTCTGTACACAGTAAATGTTAGGATGTATAGAGAAAAATATCAGAGGACTATATACCAGATTGTTGACCATATTTAGGGAGGCATGGAGTCATAATGGACTCATACTTTTGATATTACACAGTTCTCTAATCTCCAAATTTTGTATCATATATAATTTTCTAATGAGACCAACAGCACTATGGTTCCATACTTCGTTACTGGATGTGCATTTTGAGCATTTATGGGAAAGACTCTATATTAGCTGAGGACAGTCAAAGACAAATGAAAGATGTGCAAGGATTTCATAGGCTGGAATAATTTTTGTACAAAAACACATATACATACAAACAAAATCAAGGAGGAATGTAATCAATGATAAAACTGAGATTCTGATAAATGACTAGAAGATTAACTCATGGGGAGAAATGACACTTCAAAGCAGCCCTTGACAAATTGCTAAGATGTGGACCCCTGAAGATGGGACAAAGGAACACCCTAAGATGGACAGAAGGTGCCCAGGTACCACAACACCAAGCTCTTGGGGTAAAGTGAAGGGTGACCCTGAGACTGGAAACTGGATTTAAATGTGTAACCAAGTCATGGAACAGGGTAAGAAAGACTGGTTCAAAACATTTAGTCATTATTCAACAGGGAATGGAAGGGAATGCCAAGGAAGTGTTTGAGGGTAAGAGAAAAATGGTCAGATTTCATCTTCAATTAAGAACCATCTGCTGGGAATGGTGGAGACTGGTGAACCTAGAACTTTAGGAGGCTAGGATGGAGGAGCACTTGAGATC
Source organism: Perodicticus potto (assembly GCA_963574655.1). Lineage (NCBI taxonomy): Eukaryota > Metazoa > Chordata > Mammalia > Primates > Lorisidae > Perodicticus > Perodicticus potto. The sequence goes on along the minus strand of CAUYRH010050900.1, from coordinate 54,017 downwards.
AGCCTGAGCAAGAGTGAGACTCCTCACACACTCATCTCTACAAAAAAATAGAAAAATCAGTTGGGCATGGTGGAGCATGCCTCTGGTCCCAGCTACTTGGGAGTCTGAGGCAAGAAGACGGCTTTAGCCCCGGAGTCTGAGACTGCAGTCACCACTGCACACTAGCCCAGGTCACAGAGCAAGCCTTGTCTTAGGAGAAAAATGTTTAAAAAAAATCTGTCTAAAATACATGAACAGGCAAGAAGACAGTCCACAAGATCATCTGGGAAGCTCAGTGTTGTTAAAAATAATATGTGCATTGCCAATTTAATAATGTGTGCGTTACCATTTTAAGATTAAGAGAAAGGTTTTAAGGCTTAACTGTAGACCTTCCCAGTGTGGTCTGAGCACAGGTGAGCAGGGTATAATCACCTGGGAGCTTGTTAGAAATGAAAATTCTCAGGACGCAGCCTGGTCATCACAGATCAGAATCAACATTTTCCCAAGATCCTGGTGTGATCCGGAAGCACATTAAAGTGGGAGAAGCAAGGAGTTAAGGTGTTGATAGCAGGGAAAAAAAGTAGCCAAGAAGTTTGAGATCTTAGTTGGTTGAATTATTAGAATTTGTTACCTCACTAAATGTGGGAGGCAAGGGAAGAGAATATATCAAGATGACTTGATGTATTCAGAAAGTTTGAGCTGTAGGTTGGCCATGCTATTCATAGAAATAGCAACCTCAGGAGAGAAACAGGATGAGAAACAGGCAGGCGAAGGCCGCGCTACCCAGCAAGTACACGGAAATGCTCCCCACTGCAGCCAAGGCAGGCTGGGAGACAGCAAAGGAGGGTGGCCCACACAGAAGGGGTGTGTGAAACCATGAAAACAGATGATGTTATAACAGGAGAGGCAAGGAAAAAGCATGGGAGTCAACCAAGGAGAAATCGCTGGAGTGCCCCACATAAGGCAGAAGATGAGGGCGGGGAAGTCGGAAGGAGAGAAAAAGAGCGAGAGGAGAGGAGAGCTGGGGAGGTGTCATGTTCTGAAAATAAGGGAGTGTAGAGGGGTTGCCAAGAGATTAAAGAGGATAGCCAAGAAAAGGCTACTCATTTGGGGACTAAGAGGCTACAGGTGACTTTCAGGAAAAATGGTTGTTGTGAAACTCATGAGGGTGGAAGCCAGAGTCAAAGGTTTAGCATTAGCGGGTAGTGAGATCAGCTGAGTGTGAATGCTGCTCGGTGCATGCAAGGGGTTAAGAAAGAAAAGGACAATTTAGAAGTGGCACCTAAAGCCAGTTTGAATTCACTTTGACCTAAGTTTAAAGGATTTCTTGTGGAAGAAAGATCAGAAGAGTTCTCATTCTAATTCTCAGAATGATTTGGAAAGCAAACAGGCCCTGTGAGTTAAGAAGCAAGATTTTTGGCTCAACATAAAGAAGATCCACCCTCTCCCTGCTCTCTGGGGATGGAACGAGCCACCCTGTGAGCATTTATTTCTCGGAGCTTACAAGACCGAACTCACAGTTGCAAGGACACAAATGAAGAGTCACAAAGTAGAAAAGTTTTCACTAATGGTCTGAGTGGTGGTCCCTCAGAAGATATGCCCACCTCCAGATTCCCAGGATCTACAAGATTACGACATGTGGCAAAAGATGTAATGAATTTAAGGCTCTGGAGAGGAGGTTCTTATCCTGATTTTGTGTGTGGACCCTAAATTATGCCATCCCATGTATACTTGTAACACTGTGCCCAGAGGGGGATGGGACCTGGCACATCAGATAACAATGAAAAGAAAGTAACAGCAGAGATGGGCACCGGTGTGTATGTGTGATAAGATTGACATATTAGATAAAGAGACAGATGGATAGCTCATTGAGAGGTAGACTAAGTGATTTCCTCATTCTATTCAAGGGCATCTTAACATGTACTTACTCACATAGTCTCATGAAGTTAACCTCTTTGGAGGGAATCCAAGTAAATATTGCCTAGGTTATCCTTGAGTGTCAAATTTAATAATAAAGATAGCAAATACCACTGGATTCAGTGAAGACAGACACGATGTGTAGCTGCTTAACTGAATGGGTTTTCAAATATTCAAATGAATCAAGTGACTGAAAATAATTCATCACTGTAAAAGCAGCGTGGTAGCTGCATTCAAGGAAAGCTGGAAGAGTCTGGCTGGTCCTTGTGTGATGGGAAAGATTGAGGGGTGAGGAAAGAAAGGAGGAATTCATATTTAGAAACATCAAGGCCAGGGCACACCTGTAGCTCAAAGGAGTAGGGCACGGACCCCACATGACAGAGTAGCAGGTTCAATCCCAGCCCCAGCCAAAAAAAAAAAAAAAATTGCAGAAACATCAAGGCCAGTCCAGTTTCGATCAGCTTTCCCCTCACACCACACACATGGTGTGTGTCATTGTGTAGTTGAGAAACCTCAGGCAAAAGAGGCCAGGAGGGTCAGAGTACCCATCTGATGTATGAGAACTTCTTTCCAGTGTACGGTTTTACAGAAAATTGTGTTTTTAGACTCTTTTCCACTAAGTTGAAAAACACAAAAGTTACTGTGTTGAATAACACTTTTAAATGAATATACATACATACATATATATATATATATATATATGATCATCAAAAATACTGTCAATTTGAAACCAAGAACCTAATACCTGAAATTTATTATAGAATTCTTTAGAGATGGGGTCATACTGTGTTGCCCAGGCTGGACTGCAGGGCTATTCACTTGTGTGATCATCGCATACTACAGCCTTGCATGCCTGGTCTCAAGTGATCTTCGTGCCACCAGGTCCAGCAGAACTTGACACAGATTCCAAGTCTGTGAGATACACTCTCACTGCTATAGATGAGAGCTAGGCTTAATGGCCCTTAAATGGCTGTGGGCAAGAACCTCCCCAGAGTTGGCAGGAACCACCTTTCTCTTGATCCCATGGGCAATTCTGTTGGGAGAAAATGTACTCAGAGTGATAAGTTTAAAAGTGTACTGAAAGGCTGTCAGTGGGCCTCTTTCCCCATAGCTTAGTGAGAGGATAATTTTATATGAATCTAATTCTAGGCCATGGCTTCCTGGGATAAACTACAAAGCTTCCAGGGAAGAGCATCAGAACACCTCACAGTCACAAATGCAGGGTCCTCTGAGGTTGACATCCTGTGGCCCCTTGATTTAAATCCACTTGACTTTTATCCCCACAGCAGTCATTGGAGGATGTCCTGCCTGAACCAGGATGTCTGCGAGCACTACTTCCTGGGGTAGAGGTCACCGAAGGTAGACTATGTTTTGGCTCAGCTAGGATGCCATATTTCAAGGGAAACATGGGGGCAGGAAGTAGGGTAGGGCTAGACTAGAACAAACGACCTAAGGAAGGCTTAATTCCATAGTGGATAGTCAGCAACTCAAATTACAGTGGCCAGGAGGGGTGTGGAGAACTGAGATTTGATCCTTTCCTTCCAACAATGACAGACAAGGAGAATTTATTTGTCAAGCAGAACTTGGCAGAACAAGTCCCCAGGCAGAAGCAAACACTGTTGGGAGGGTGACTGTGCCTTAGGTCCGGGAGATTGTCCACCCTGGGGTCGAATCAGACATTAACAGAAAAAAAGTAAAATAAAAAGCGGGATCTTGTTCCTGGAGAGACATTCTTGGCAAGGGCAAGGCTGATTATCAAGGTCACAGCTAATGTATTTCCAAGTAAGACATTAAGTCTGGTACGAAAAATGCAAACTTTAAACACAAAAGAAGCCTATGAAATGGCAAATGTCACAGGAGTTAGAGAACCTGAGCTGAGAAGGCGTGGGAATTTAACAGAGCTCCCTAGGGGTGAGTACAGACTCCCTTTTTCTGTGGTCTGCACTGATTGAAGAATCAGGAAGGGGGCGGTGCCTGTTGCTCAAAGGAGTAGCCCCATATGCCAGAGGTGGCAGCTTCAAATCCAGCCCTGGCCAGAAACTGAAAAAACAAAAAATCAGGAAGGCCAGACCCTTGAATCCCGCGCACAGCTGGTCCGGAAAGGCAAGAGCTCCCACAATTCATCTGTCAGCTACAGTCTGTTTGATTATACTGTTTTTTTTTTCCCCTCCTAGCAGTATTTTTCTCATATTCCAGCTGGGTTCAGGATGAACTGGTAGCACAATTGGTGAGAAGGTGGCAGTGGCTCCGAATATTCTTCCTGTTGACTTCAGCAGACCCTCAGCCTGTGTCAATATGGCAAGCTGAAGTCTCAGGAGAGAAGTCTAAGAAAGTTCACTTCAGTCTGAGTCCTTGGCCTTCAGGAGGGTATGAGACGGAAGTTACAACAGGTGGGAGAATGTAAATCACCAGCCTGCCGGGAGAGCCTGCCAGAGGCTGGGAATCTGCAAGCTGCCAAAACTTCTGGACACAAAGGAAAAGACAGCAGCCAAAGACGGAGCCGGCAGGCCACGACCCATCAGCACTAAGACCTCTCTGTCAATGAGCATAGAGCTGTTAGTGCTTTAGCATTTGTTCCAACAGCACTTCCACATGTATTAGATCCTTGAGACCACCCCAGGATGTGGACAGGGCAACCTCTATTGTCCCCCTGTGTCTGCAGGGTAGAGAAAGTCTTAAGGCCAGTTTTCACATAAGCTACTTTGTGGTTTAGTATTTTCAGTTGCTTCACTAAACCAAAATTGTTTTTGTTTCTTTGTTTGAAGACAAGGCTAATGCACATTTATGCTGCCCAGGTCGTGCACCTGTTGGGGAAGACAGCAGACTAACAGCCCTCCAGGGAGGTGCTGGGGTCACCCCTAAAAGGTGCAGCCTTTCATTTCTGCACATCCTCTCCATGAAGAGCTGGTGGGAGAGCAAAGCAGTGATGGCCGATTTCAGATACAGAGTCAGCTCTGCATTCAATCTGAACAAGGACCTCTTCCTTAACTCAGAGCGCACAGCTCAGCAGACACCAGAAATTAAATTCTAGTTTGACTGACTTTGCCTCCTGTCAAATTCATTAGATTATCTCTTCATAAATCAAAACTTTGCACTGAGGTTGAAATTCTATCCCAAAGTTCTATAAAGCTAATAACCAGGGCAGGCCTTCCGCCGGTCTAAATGAACTTTAAAGATGAAAAATCTGTGGAGCAGGATGGTATCTAGGAGAACTGTGCATGATTAGGAATAAGGCACATTTTATAGCATACTGATTGAGTTTTAAAAATAAACATGGTAGACATTTCATTTTTATTGGATCCATACATACCTTTGGAAAAAAACTTCTTTAAGGAAAAGAAATTTTAAATTCACAAGCATATCGTGCAAAAGGAAACATTTCCAGGTGTTTATAGATTCTTCAGTATCCCACTGTGACGTTTGATGTCATAATAGATTATGACATAAACTCAGGTTCCATAAGTGAAGGACAGATGCATTTATCTGCATAGAGATCAGAATCTCCATCTTCATGAGTCACAGTCCATTCATGTCCTATCTGAAGTGCCACTACACCACAGCTGTTCCCAATATAAACCTCCCCGAACTGCAAACAAGACCCATTCTCTTAATAGTTACACTGAAAACGCCCAGGACATTTATGAGTAAGCAACCAATTCTGCCAATGTTAACAGTGTTATTAGGCCAGAACAATATGTTGGCTTGAGAAATAACAGGACGTGTTAGGTAAAACTCTGAAAAAATGTAATAATATATACATACATAAAACAACTTCATTTTTAATATGTTTTAACTTTCTGTGTATTCAATTTGCCAGGTGGAATCCAAGATATTCTCTTTCTGCCAATTTTTTTTCCCCATGCTTACTTTCAACAGGTTGTCTACAATTAAAGGCTAACATATCATTAGAAGAAGCTCATACTTTTACATACTCTAGTTTAAAATAACAAATTTTCTTTGTGTAAGAAAATAAGTAGTATGTCTTTATAAGGAAAAAAATGAAAAGGTATATTGTAAGGAACTTTTACACATGCCTAAATAATCTTCAGAAATAAACAATACTTTTAAAGTGACATTTCATTCCCCTCCCAGAAATAAAAATAGGATAATGAATATTCATAGATTTCTCTAAACTTTAAAGTAAACTTTCCTAAATAAGCTTAAACGTAGGTTTAATACAGAACTACTGCTAATATAACATTTGTTCTTTCTCTAAATCTTCTCCAATTCTGGGCTTGCTTCTTTCCCCTTACAATAATTTTCCATGCCAAAGATTTACAGCCAAAGATTTTTTAAAGTTGACTTATCTCTTTTTGTTTTTCAACTATCAGATTTCTCTGTCTCCTTATCCACTGTTATTTAAGAAACAGCACTCCACCACGAGTATTTTCCTGTTGAAAGCAATCTCACAGCACCCTCCCGACGTTCTAAGTCAGATCTGCAATGCAATCATTTTTAGATTAATAAGGTAAGCTGAAGTTATCTTTCCATATGGAAACGGTTTCAACAATAACCTGCTTTCTTGTCCAATAGCAGCCAAATATGTATTAAGCTAATTGAGACTAACCGTGTAAAATACACGTAATGTGGAGATAGGTGCTGCGGTGGTGAAGGGTATGATGTAAACCACATTTCTGTGGCATGTTGGACGGTACACGGAAGAAGCAGGCATGTATCCTGTCCGTGTATACTTGCGAGTATTACCTCCTGTAACAGGGTGCTCCCAACACCAGGGGAAAGACCTTAATGTTTTTATTAATGTGCTGTCACCACAATCCTGCCCACACGCCTGCAGCTCTAGGCTGAGCTTTCCCCTTTCCGAACGATATATTCCTAAGCAAGTTCTCTCTTAAGTAAATACACGGGCATTGTTTTAAACACAGGAAATAGATGATGAATAGCTCATGCAATACAATGATCTCACGATATAAAATTATTTGGTCTACATAATCACTAAACCCACTTTAAAAAGATTATTTTTGAAGTAATAACCTACAAGGAAGGCCAAAATGGGGGGCGGGGGCGGTACTCAGAGGGCAAGAACGGAAAGGTCTGTGCAAAACATACTGTGAAATAACCAGTGTCCTTAACAACACGATCTCTGCGATAAATACGTTTCCCTCCCCCGAGGAGCGGTCTGTTCTCATTGCAAACACGGGCACAGGCAGAGATAGATCCAGGGACATACCCTTGGGCCTTTGGACAGATTCAGTTAACACTCGCAGACAAATGAAGCTCCGCATTTTTAAGTCTGTCCATATGGGTGTAGCGCCCGAACCCCTGCTTCCTCTCCTCGACTTCCAACCTGCGTGCAAAGAGCGTCTCACATACGCACAGGCTTGCAGAACCGGATCGCGACTCCAACACGCACACCACCACGTCCACAAGCGGATCGTCCCCGGCCCCGCCGTTGAAAAGCACGCAGAAATCCACCCGCGCTGGGAAGTGTTTCCAGCAGGAGAGCCGAGTGGTCCAGCGGCGGCCAGGGATCCGGTGGGTCCGTCAGGACGCGCACCAGCCCACGCACCTTCGCCCAAGTGTCAAGCAAAGTCCTAACTCTGCCTGTTCGCCCCTAGAAATACAAGCCTAACGAGCGGCCCCGCTGCGAGCTCGGCAGGTGTCTGCTTCAGCCTTCTTAAAACCCGTCAGGAGTCAAGGGGCCAGGTCAGCACAACGCACGACACACGAGCGCGCTCCCAAACGCGCCGAGCGCAGCAGCTCCTCCTGCCCGGACACTTGCCGCCGCGGATCTGGCATTTGAGGACGAAGAGACCAGGACAGCGGGGTGGGGCGACGCCGGCCACCGCGCGCTTTATTCCCGTCTCTTTCCAGGCACTTGGGGGCCACCCGGCCGTTCCCACCCGCGGTCCCAGAGCCCCAGCTCCGCCGCAGATCGCGCCCTCGAGATTCAACCCGCTTCTGCTCCCCAATGCACCGACCAGCCTCTCTCGCCCGTCCCCCGTCCTGTCCTTAACTCCCTAAGCACAGACGTTTCCTGCCCGCGTTGAAAACTTTTTCCTCCTTGCGCAAGGAGATAAGGCTGGAAACCGGGTCACAGCTGCCGCCGCCCGCACCGCCCAGCGCCGCGCTCACCTGGCCGCTGAGCTCCAGGTGGCCGTCCCGCGCAGGTGCTCCGCGCTGCCCGGGTCCAGGGGGGCGTCTGGTCCGCCCTGCCCCGGTCGCCTCCCGTTCAGCGTTCAGGGAGCGACTGTCCTCAGGATCGTGCGCCCCTGCTCGGAGCCGCCCTGGGGTTCATCGGCAGCCTCCTCAGAGGCGCTGCCGCCGCCCCGGAGCAGCGACCAGGCGAGCGGGATCCGCGCCGTGCGCGCCCCGGGGTCCGAGCGCTCCGCCGCCGGCAGCCGTGGCCGCGCGTCACATGCCGCCTCCGGGCAGTGGCCACGGCACCTGCCCAAGCAGCAGCGCTCGCGGGCCCGGGCTCCTCGGCGCCCTCTCCGTGCACGCCCTTTTCCCCCGTCTCTCCCTCACTTTCTTCTTTCCGTCTCCTTCTTCACATTGTGTCTTCCCTTTCTCCAAAAGCAGATGGAAGGCGCTCGCCGTGGGAGGAGGGTCTTTGCCTTCTCACGAACTCTTCCTCTGCCTGCTGGTGGCGGTCGTGGCTACCGCCGGCCGCTCCTCCCTCCCTCCCTCCCTCCGCGCGTCCCTCCTCCGCCCGAGCCCCGAACCCGCCGCTTCTGAGCATGCCCGGCGCCCGGCGCCCGCGGGCTCTGCCTGCCCCGCCGGGCGCGGGGAGGTCCGCGGGCCCCGGTGGGCTCGCTGCGGAGGAGAGAGCAGAGCCTCTCCCGCCACGGCTCGCCCCTCCGCAGATGCTGTCAGGCGGAATTTTGTTGGTTCGTTAGTTTTGCTGTTGTCCCTTTGAAACCGATTTCCTCGGACTGCTCCTTGGGCACAACTTATCAATGTCTGAGCCTCAGCTCACTTACTGCCTGGGACTCTGCCAAAAGCCTTTCCCCGGGGAACTGTTCGCGGCGTCGACTCCTTAACATGTAATGGGAGTCTCTATAGGGACAGGGGCGTCTGTAGGGGACGCTGCCTTTTTCTCCCGTAGACATTGATACCTTAGAAAATGGGATATGCGTGCGTGGAAGACACAGGGGCACGCACACACATGCACTCTTTTAAAATTAGAAAATAAAATAAACGGTACAATTTTGCTAGCCACGCTTTCAAAGGTCATATATAACTCTGGGGGAGGGGTGTGGAGAAACGGGGAGGAGAGAAAGAATTGCTTACTATGTAAGCAACTAAATAGGGAAAAAGAGGATAGATATCAAATATCAAAAATGAGGCTGCACCATCATACTCTGGAGTTTTTTTTTTTTTTTTCAAAATCAAGTAAGAAAACACGCTAGGAGAATCCCACAAGAAAGAAACATCCTGGCTGTAGCTTTGGGGGTGAGATAGAAAAAAGAAACAAGGAGAAAGAAAAGAGAACAAAGAAAAGAGGGAAGAAGGAGAGAGAGGAAAAGAGAGAAAGTTGAAAGAAAGAAGAAAAATGAAATTGAAAGCACAGTATGAAATCAAACTTTAAGCAGTAGTGAAGGCAGCAAAGTGATTTTGATTCAATTTTGAGCAAGAAAACAGAAAAAGATACAGCTTTTGAAAATATAAGTAACATTAAGAGATTAGAAAATGTAAATATACTAATTCCTTTCTCAGTCTACATTCTCCTTTAGGTTCAGCAATCTTTGAGACAGAAGAGACTAAACATCTCTTGGAAAGAACTGAGGTCATATTAGGAAAAAAACACTAGTGATAAAGTATGTGGCTATTTAAATTAATTCAAATATCCAGGCTGAAGTGAATTATATACAGGATACTGGAATGATAGTAATAATACCAATATAGCAGTCCTGTCTGGAAACCTCCCAGATGGAAATAGGTAATCTTGAAAATAAAAATTCTCTAATCTTGAAAATAAAAATTCAAACAATTATTTTATCCCCATTTAATACTGTAGAAAGACAAGGATTTACAGGAATAAGTACATTGTTCTTTCTACAGCTGGGAAGAAGAATGTGAATTCATATTTGGCATATCACTTCCATTATGTAGAATTGCTATTTGCCTGTGGAAGCAGGAGTACCACTGATAATATTTGGTAAATCCATAAAGAACAGACAGGGACCAGAAGAATGAGCAAACAGACGCTATCTGGTTTCCTTATTTTTAAGCCAAAAGGTATATTCCAGTGTGTATATAGTGATTCGATTTAGAGGGACCTCTGACAATATTCTAGGGAAGACCTTGAAATGATTCGTTTGTGAGTAGTCAGAAAAGGAAACAAGTATAATTTATTAGTAGTAAAAGTATTATACCAGACTATGTTTATTTCTCTTTGTAAATAGCACTAGACTCATACATAGGGTATTTCCTTCTTCCATCCAACCTTCGTATTACCTTCAAGGGCAATGTAAACGTAGATTGACTGTTTCTATTGAACAGACTGCGGACTACAGTGTTGACGGCGTTCCCCCAAGTTTCTTGATACATGGATTCCTGCTGGGATGGAATAAGGAGTTTCGTTCTGACTTTGGTGCCCTGTTGTTCACCTGATTTATCAAATTATGTTTCAGAGGAAAATATAAAAGGGATGCATAGTGGATTTGGAAATGAACCAAACTAGGGGAAGGGCTAATTTGTAGAATCCAAAATCAGAAACTAAGTTGTATTTACCTTTGGGTGTTGGTCTCAAACAAAGGAAACCAACCAGAGCTCGAATACATTAAAAATCCTGCACCTTAAGGTCATGTTTTGTTTGTTTGTTTGTTTTTTAAGCATAAGCATAGGATTTATTTATTTTATTTCACAGACTAGATAGGGTCTTGCTCTCTCACCTTTGCTACTGGCTACAGTGCAGTGGTTTTGAGACTGGGAACTGGCAGGTACTGCTTTGGGTATGGCATTGCTGCTGGTGATGCCTCGGGCATTGCTCTGGGTGTTGCTGCTACAGGCCCTAAATGAGTTGGGAAGTCTCAAGACAAAGTTTCAAATTGCCTTCTTCAAAATAGGCTGAAGGCAGGGCAAGTTCCAAATGGTCAGAACCAAGATGATGAAGGAACACTGCCCTTTCCATAATATGCCTCCCCTACTTAACCCATCACTTAAATAGAAGACCACAGGAAACAAGGGACTGGTTCTCTTCTGCAAGGAAGAGCTAGCCTCTGCTCTGTCTGTAGCAGAGACTTCCTATCCTTTCTGAATAAATCTCAATTTCACTTTATACTGTTGGCTCACTTCTGGATTGTTTCTTGCATGAAGCCAAAGATCCACTTGGACTTCAAGTGGCTGTCAGCATTGGGAGTTACATTTTTGTGTCATCATTGTAGCTCTGCAACTTCAAACTCCTAGGCTGAAGCTGTCCTCCTAACTCAGCCTCAATAGTAGCTGGGACTACGATATACACTGCCTAATTTTTCAAATTTTTGTAGAGACAGGGTTTCACTCTTGCTCAGGCTAGTCTTGAACTCCTGGCTGCAAGAGATCTTCCTACCTCAGATTCCCAAAGTGCTAGGAATACAGGCATGAGCCACCATACTTTATCAGGATTTAAGTTATTAAATGACACTCTGGTTATGAGCAAGACAGATAGCCAATAATACTCATACCCTCTGCATGATAGGCATAAACCCTAAATTAATTGTACAAAAGTTAGTTAGTTATGAACAGTCCAACATAGGGATGTAATTTGAGTTAATTCGAAGCATATGGGGTAAGTCCATTCCCACTGATTATTTTTCATGGGGACTATCAGTGGAAGTATTGGGATACTGAGACCAAGTGGAGAGCTACAGTCTCATTGGGATAGGACATACAAGCACAGCTCAAGATGTTGGAGCTATAAAGGAAACTGAGGTTACGAGGGTTGAACACAGTTACAGAGGAGCAGGTACAGAGAGGACGCCTATAAATTGCGTGGCAGGTGCCCTAGGTTATCTAGCTGAACTGCTAGGCTTCATGTGCTCCAGGCACGGTTCAGGAGGCCTGACACGTAGAGTGCAATGTCTGAGAGGCTAAAATCGAGTACAAGTTCTCAAGATCCCGCGATTCTGAAGAAGCAGTTGGAGTTTGGGTCCAGCCAGTGTGGAAGGATTTTACTGAACACCTCAAATGTTTAGTGGACACCCCCGATAGTCCTTACATCTAACAATGATGCCCTAAGATAAAGAATAACTAAAACTAGATTTGCCCCAATGTAACAAAATCCAGGCCTTTGTAGGATTCAGGTGAGCTACCAATGAGTTAACAACCTGCTAGAAACCACCTGAAGTTCATGACAGGAAGAAAGTCTAAGCTAGACTCTACAAATGTAGCACACAGTCAAAACTTACCGGACATGCAGACAAAGCAGAAAAGAATATGCAATGACTAAAAGAAAAAAAGCAGAAAAAGAATTTCTAATGCCAAAAAGATGGCAAGAAATGGTCCAGACTGTGGAATTAGTAGACAAGGACTTTGAAGTAACCATAATTGGTATATACGCCATCTTGGAAACGGACAAATGAATGAAGATGGAGTATTTCAGCAGATTGTATAAAAAGGAACCAAGGGGATATTGTGGAACTGCTAAATTGAGAAGTAATTAGATAGGTTTGAAAGCTACCTGGACATAGCAAAAGAAAAGTCAATAGAAAATAACCTAAGAAAGCAGAGAGAAGAGACAGAGAGGGCCAGAAGTAATATTTGAAGAACTAATAGCAGGCTGGGCATGGAGGCTCAGCCTATAACCCTATAACCCTAGCTGTATGGGAGGCTGAGGTGGGTGGATGGCCTGAGCTCAGGATATCAGCCTGAACAGAGCAAGACACCATCTCTACTAAAATAAAAACCAGCTGGGTGTTGCGCCAGGTTCTTGTAGTCCCAGCTATTCGGGAGGCTGAGATAAGAAGATCACTTGAGCCCAGCAGTTTGAGGTTGCTGTGAGCTATGACATGACAGAACTCAAGCTTGGACAACAGAGTGTGACTCTGTGTCAAAAAGTAAAATAAAATAAAATAAAGAAGTGGAAAAAGATACACTCAGACCAACAAAAAACAAGAGAATTCACCGTCAGTTGACCATAAACTCTACTGAAGGATATTCTTGAAGCTTAAGGAAAATGATCCTGGATTGAATTGTGAAGCAGAGGATCCAAGAATGAGCAATTCCCAAAAAAGTAAAAGTATGAGAATATATAAAAGATTAACTGTACAAGTTATAAATAATAAGATTACCATTGGGGCATATACTACTTATTGAATTAAAATCTTTAACAAAAAGGTGGATAAGGGTAAATGTGAGACACTTGCCCTTAACGATGATTTAAGCTACTTGTGTTTAATAATGATTTAGGATAATGTATTAAGATTTTTTTAGTGTAACCAATGAAAAAATATACCAAAAGTATAAAAAGAAAAATAATGCAGAAAATAAAATGGAATCGTAAACCCTACTTTATTGATGTAAAAGAAGTCAGGAAAGGAAGAATTAATGAACAAAGAACAAATGGGGCAAATAGAATTAATAACAAGATGGTGAACTTAAAACTCAACTGTATATTTAATTACTTTAAATATAAATGTTATTATATATAAATGGCTTATATATAATATATAAACATAAACGGCTAGGGTTTTAGGATAAATAAAAACACCCAGATATTTTCTGTTTAGAGGAAGCACACTTTAAATATAAGAATATAGAAAAATTGAGAATAACTAAATGGAAAGATTTTACCATTCACATACTAAACGTTTTAAGATAGCTATTCTTCTCAAATTGGCCTGTAGTTTCAATGTATTGCCAATCAAAATTCAAGATGTACATGTGTGTATATGTAAATTAACAAGTGGAATCTAAAATGTTTACATAAATGCAAGAAATCTAGAATAGAAAAAATAATATTGAAGAAGAACAAAAGTAGATTTTTGGATTTACGGCCAGATTTTCAAGTTTATTATAAAGCTACAGAAGTCAAGATGCTATGATATTGTCAGAAGGAAAGGGAACTAGACCAATAGAAAGTAATAGAAAGCCCACATATAAACCACACCTTCATTTTAACTTCATTAACAGTGAAGTAAGTCAGCAACAGAGGAAGCTAATTTATGGAGGTAGAGAGTTACTTGCTTGGAAGAGATTATTTACAAGGATGGGGAAAGAAGGACGGCATGCAGTGATGCTAATGTTCTATCTTGACCGAGTGGTGGTCACCACAGTAAATAGACGTAAAAATTTATCAGACTGAACATGTAATATGTGTCCACATTATTGCATGTATACTATATCTCAAATTTTAAAAAGTATATGTTGAGTATCTATCAGATGCAAAGCACGACAGAATGCAAACTTAATACCTTAATACCTTATTCCTGCTCTCTCAAAAATGGGGACAAAAACTGGAGGTTCATTGTTAGCAAACTTGTACAACTTTCTTCTCATTTAAGGGAAAAAATTAGTAAACTGATTAGGAGAGGCAATAACTTCTCAGTACTTTGTTTTCTGCACAGTTGTCTTGGTCCTGATTCTTCTGGGTTAATGCACTAGATTTTAAGAATAGAAGGATTGGGAGTCGTTTATTCTCTCATGAATCTCCTTACTCATTCACTTTCTTTAAAGCACTCATTTAACTTAGCTAAACAGGTACTAACTAAGCCATGCTCTAGTCAAATGATAGTTAAAGGAGGAGCTCTTAGAAACTTAGAGGATATGAATGGTTCTTTCAAACTTCTGAAGAAAGAGTAAACAAATTGTGTAGTTCTAGAGGAAGCTATGGGGATGTAGCCTCCTGTGCGTGATAAAACAGACTTACCTTTATTTTTATTTCATGTCCGTCTGGCCTACAAAATGGTGAGACTTTTATCTCTGAAAACATTTCAATATAGAACAATAATAATTACAGTCAATTGTAACCTCCTGGTTTTGCTAGGTAAGGCAGTATGCACTTTATATTCATTTTAGCAACTACCTTATCAGGAAAATCACATCGATGTCCTTTTATAAACGGGGAAATTGGACAAGTGACAGAGCAAGACCAAACACAGGGGACAATTTCCCTCCTTTCGATGATTTTTAAAGAATGTTGCCACCGTTCAAGGATTCTTGTAGTGTCCAAGGATACATATGACCTCCAAGATCTTTTCCAACTCAAAGATGTAAAATTTATCTTTTTTTTTTTCTTTTTTGAGACAGAGCCTCAAACTGTCACCCTGCGTAGAGTGCTGTGGCATCACAGCTCACAGCAACCTCCAACTCCTGGTCTCAAGCGAGTCTCCTGCCTCCGCCTCCCACATAGCTGGGACTACAGGCACCAGCGCGTGTCTAGTTTTTGGTTGCAGCCGTCATTGTTGTTTGGCGGCCCAGGGTGGATTGGATTTGAACCTGCCAGCTCAGGTGTATGTGACGGTGCCTTAGCCACTTGAGCCACAGGCACTGAGCAGTAAAATTTGTCTTTTATGCAGAGTGGATGCTAGCGTCTGAAACCTGCATTTAATACAATTTGGTGGGTTTTCTTTATGCATAGATAACATACATTTATGAATATTAATATGGGTACAAGGCTTTAGAAGGCCTTACTTATTCATACACGTAAGAGCCTCTGATATTTGAGCTTATTTAACTAGTTACTCATCTCTTGCCCATTTGTCATAAATGGCTTTTCCAGAGAGCTGATAATGACAGGTTCCTCCCATAGAGTGTGGAAAAAGGAGACGACAGCTGTGCCTCTCCTCAGGAATGACAGAGAGCTAATGGGGAGATTATGTTAGCAGAGTTATGCAGTGACCCAAGACAAGTAGCAGTAGGGAAAAGGAGGTGCCTGATTAGCTGGGAAGGAAAATATTAGCGATCACATACACCCTATTCTCTTTTCTTTTCTCTTGGATTCGCTTTTGCCTTTCTATTTCTTCTGACAACGCTGAGTGTCATTGGGAACTGGGAGCGACTGGAACGCAACGTACATTTTGCCACAGTCTCCTCCTGGCCTCCTGGGTTCACTTGGACCTAGGCTATCCCTGCTGCTCTGAGTTCTACCCTTGAGCAATGCTATTCATAGTCAAGGCTGTCACAACTGCAAGTTGAAGGATGACGAAGCCCCCATTACCCATCTTTACTTCCCTCCTCCATTTCCAAATGTTTTTCATCTGAAAGTTTTGTTGCCGAGTGAACTGACATCTTCGCAGTTCACTCTTCAGGAGTTTATGACACTCCCGATTTCTTTGACTCATTTCCCTCCTCCTTTAATAAGTTGTTACTGACCATCGAATTCACTCCTTAAAACTCTCCCAAACTGGTAAATGGATTGTGGGTTAATATTTACAAAGTTCATGGCAGATACCCAGTGAGAAAATATTTAAAGCAAGAAAATGATCTTTAATGTAATAGTAGAGGCAATGTCGTTTCTAAGATCGATATGACAATAATTCGTTTAATGTTTATATATAATCTTTTAATAACGTAAATACTTGTAGCTGTGTGATTTTAATCTCTGATGTCACTACCTTGTTTTATGAGGAGAAAAAAAGGCTAAAATAGGCACGGATGTTTATTAAATGTGACAGAAGTGAAAAATTGGTAGAAGTTGGATTCGTGCTTAGTAGTCTATTATCCTGAAATAATACAGAGATGATTTCTGCTTACAAATAAAACTAGTCTAGTGAGGGGAACAGCTATTCTTAGGTAAAAATAAAATAAATACCCTTTATTATCTTTATTATCAATCAAATTTCTCCTCTCATCTAATTATTATATACTATATAAATTTAAA
The DNA here is from genome assembly GCA_963574655.1 of Perodicticus potto. Classification (NCBI taxonomy): domain Eukaryota; kingdom Metazoa; phylum Chordata; class Mammalia; order Primates; family Lorisidae; genus Perodicticus; species Perodicticus potto. Next base: position 37,360 of record CAUYRH010050900.1, on the reverse strand, counting down.
TTTTTAAAACATAAACATATGTCTCATTTACATTATTTACAGTGGATTATCTGTGAGATAACTTTGACTCCAGAATTTCCCTCTTGCTGTGGAATTTGTGTCCTCTACAGAACTTGTGCCAAGGAACACAAAATAATTATAACAGTTGAGAAAGAGAGAAAGAAAGAATTCAGAGATTGAATGTATTTGTAGAAATACTATATAATGAATTTAAAAGCATGCATATGTTATTTGTGATTATCTGTGAAATTATTAATTCTTATAATTAAGACTTAATTACAAACCATTAAATACATCAGTTGACGCTTCCAGAGCTGTTAACCATATGGATTATGCGAAAATGACCCAAAGCCTTTTCTAGACTGTATGAGGCTGCATTTCAACTCGTTATGGAAACTTTTTTTAATAGTTTTGGTTTCGATCTATAAAACTTCCTTTAATTTCTTTTTCTTTTCTTTCTTTCTTTCTTTTTTTTTTTTTTTTTGAGACAGAGTCACACTCTCTCACCCTGGTCTAGAGTATCATGATGTCACAGCTCATAGCAACCTGAAAATCTTAGGGACAAGCAATCCTCTTGCCTCAGCCTCCCACGTAGCTGGGACACAGGTGCCACAATGCCTGGCTAGTGTTTATTTCTTTTTATTTTTTATTTTTTTTAGCAGAGATAGGGTCTTGCTCTTGCTCAGGCTGCTCTGAAACTCCTGACCTTAAACCCTCCACCCACCCCAGCTTCCCAGAGAGCTAGGATTACAGGCGTGAGGAACCGTGCCGGCCTTAAACTTTGGTTTTGAATTTTAGAGTTTCTTTTCCTTCTCCCCTTCCTTCTTTTTTCTTGTAAGACATTTTCAGGTTCTGAATTACCTTCCTCCTTTTGTCCTTCCCTTCTTTCCTTCTTTACTTTTCTTCCTTTTTTCTTTCCTTCCTCTCTAGTATTCTGAACTCGTAAATCAACAGTCCTCTTTCCCAGTATTTAATTACTAGGTAGCAGCATTTGTTAGCATCACGTATGTGTCTGACACTGAGCGTGTTATTTGGCATAGTGCTTCCCAGGAGGTCGTTTCATTAATTACTCTTCTCTGCCACTACTCCTGTGTTCCAAACACCTGACACTTCTCTGCTGAGCGTTTCTGGGAAGATCAACCTAGCTACTCTGCCAAATTCTGCACTTGACTGGATTCTCCCTAGTGCAGACAAGTAATATTTGGAAGTCTTCTGGTAATGTAAATCTTGTCTTTCCACTTCCTGAGAGAGTAGAACCCTTTTCAACAAATCCCTTGATGTTCCCTCTAAAGCTTTTTAAGTTTTAGTCTCTGCTTAATCTATTCACATTGCATCTCCATCCCAACTCTCACTGCACCCCTCTTCCTCAGAGAATTCTCACCAACTCTTCCTTCACCTAGAATGCTCTTAACTCTGTTGCCCATCTAGCTAACTACTTTTGAGCTCTCAGTGTAAAAGTCACTTTCTCACAAGAGCTCCCTAGGCTAGATTGATTTCACACATATCCGGTGCTCTTTTTTTTAGAAAAATCTTCTGCTTAGACGCTGAGTCCCCACAGACTGTAGCCCCCCAGTGATGGGTCGTTCATTGCTTTCCCCGTTACTATATCTATAGGACCACAATTGTGTCCTTTGTCAGGATAATCTTGCCTATCCCTAATTCTTTATAGTTCCACGTGAATTTTAAAAGAAGTTGTCACTTTCCATTAAAAACCCACTGGGATGTTGATGGGGCTCATGTTCAATCTATAGATCAATTTGGGAAGAATTGATATCTTTTTAATATTGACTTTTGCAATTCACAAACATAATTTATCTGAATAGTAATTAGCTTATATTTATTCATTTATTTTATTATTTATATTTTTTTATTTATATTTGAGACAGAGTCCTAGTCTTGTCACCCTGGATAGAGTCCGTGGAGTCATAGCTCACAGCAACCTCGAACTCTTGGTCTCAAGTGATCCTCTTGCCTCAGCCTCTCAAGTAGTTGGGACTACAGGTGCCACTACAACGTCTGGCTAGTTTTTTCTCTTTTTAGTACAGACTGGGCCTCGTTCTTGCTTAGGCTGGTCTCAAACTCTTGAACTCAAACAATCCATCTGCCTCATCCTCCCAGAGTGCTAGGCCTGACTATTAATTTCAAAGTTCTTTAATTTCTCAAAATGATGATGGATTTCATCTAGACAAAGGTAACTTCTATCTTGTCTGTGTTGAGATAATTCGAAACTCAGTTTCTTCAGTGTTGGAGAGAGTTGTCTTGACTTCCAGGGTTTCGTCTTAAAGGGCTCCAAGTGAATGCCTGGTTTAGTTATAAGGGAGCCTCTTACATGGCCAGCCCTGAACCTCAGCATTTATTTTCCCATCAAAAGGACCGATGAAAAGTCTTCTCTGTAATCTAGTCTTTTAGTCCCTGCCTGCTGCTCAGCTATTCAGCCTCTTGGCTCAGCGAGACAAATGTCTCTAAGGGAAAGGTAACACATCGTGTCAAACTCAGCAAAAATGTTTTCCTCTTTTCTGGGATGTTAGGAAGTTCTCTGAGTACCCAGGTTGCACTGATAGCAGTGCACATCTTTGATTTTTAAACAAATTATTTATAGTTTTTGGTTGTTCTCCTTGAAAACATTGATTTGATTCAGTTATGGAAGTCAGTAGCAGAGAGCTACATTTAAAGGTATTCAGCAAGTCCCAAACCTTTCTAAATTAAGGATTATAACTGTTTAGCAAAGACTGAAAACATAGTTGTGGGAATTCTTGTCAGTGACAGTGGTGACGTTTTACTTTCTAATCCGGTCAGGCCAATTTCTTGGCTCGTACCTGAGTTTCTTGTCCTATTCCTATACATGTGCTTTTAGGATTAAATTTAGCATATATAAAATAATAGTCTCAACATTAATATCAAAATTAAAAAAAATAGTGGCTTATATATCCCACCCATTAAAAACACCTGAAAATATGATAACACCACAGTCACCAGGGAGACCTGTTTCTTCTAGCTTTCTGCTTCACCATTCTTAATTTGCTTGTAACTTTTACTGAGTTCTCCTTAGGGTCCATCATGGCTGCTGGTGTTCCTGCAATCACATCTTTGTCTGAAGCAAGGGAAAGAACAGAGTGGCAAGAAGGAAAGGTAAAAAGGTTTATTTCTACCCAGGATGGTTAACTAAAAGGTTAAAATGAATCCAGTAACTTCCCCCTTACATCTCATTGACAATTCTGTTTGAAAAGGAGGCTATGAAATGTGGTGTTTTGCTCAGAATATAATTTGTGTTTTGTAAGTAAGAAAGACAGGGAACGTGAACAAAAACACTAACAACCTCTGCTGTTACCTCTTTGCTGTGAGGATGACTGTATAACCCACTTTGCAGCCCTACGTCCTCATCCATCCTTTTATGCTGTGATCTGCATTACTATGATCTGCATTACTGCCCACGGTCTTATTTACAAAACAGATTTCTCTGTGTAAGTGATCCCATTGCTCAGCACATACAGCTATCCTATCCTAAAAACCTCGTCCAGGATTGAACTAAACTCAGTCAAACAACATATGGGAATAGTAGATACTAATGGCTTTTTTCCTTTTCTAAAGTGTAGGCTTCTGGAAGGCACAAAATAAGTTTTCTATATTACATACTCCCAAACCTTAGTCAAAATGGTATCGTCTAATGAAATATAGAAGCAGTTGAAGTAAGTCAACTAATAAATAAATAAGAATACCAATTAATTGAAAAAGAGCAAAATTTTTTTCTGGACTCTCAGACTCAGAGAGTTCTTGCTGATACCAGCAACCTGAATTAAAACATTATAGCTGGAGAAAAAAATCGGTATTTTGAGATGAACAGTCTGCCATTTTCCCTCTGTCCCCAGCAAGGTAATACATTTCCTTTTCCTTCTTCTCAAAAACCACTTGCTCTTGCTGGTTTTCTGACAAAGCCTCTAGAACTAATACGGAGGTTTTCCTAACAGATTTTGCCATTCCCTGGGTGGGCTCACTGGCTTCCAGGTGGATTGCTGAAGCAGCAAGGGGCCACCCAAGGCGGTGGCGGGGGGTCTGCTCTGGAAGGAGGCTTCTTTACAGGATGAGAAAGAATGGGACAGTCCCAGCAGCTGCGGGAGCCTGTTTTAGCTCTGGGGAACTCCCACGTCTGTCTCCCCAAGGAGTCACAGCTCCCTGCAGCCTGAGATGAATGCAGGAGAAGGAAATTGTTGGGTGAATATGCGAGACTCCCACTTCGCCCACAGGGGAGGTTTCCAGGCCTTCCTGCTCTGTGGCAGGGCAATTTCGTTGAATTTGTTTGGAGGTACCGTCTGGAAGTCACGAGTCCAGCGAACCAGGGAACCTGTTTTAAATTTGGATTTCACTTGCAGCTCCCAGGAAACGGGGGACGAGGCCACCATTTGGGAAGGGTTTACCTGCCAGCCCTGTGGGGCATCTGGGGCACACAGTCTCAGAGGCCGTTTGGGTTGTGTTTTGTCCTCCTGGGATCCCCATTTGTTTGATTTGCCCTGGAATTTTGTGTTGGGAATTCTCTGTGGTGTCTGTGTTTGTGGGCTCTGCTGCCATAGAGAAAAGTTCCATCTAAAAGTGCCCGGGGAAGAAGTGGTCAAGTTAGAGCTTCGAACCTCAGTCTAAGGAGAAAGGTTTTATTGGGATCTGTGTATGTGCTGGAGGGTGAAGCAAACTGAACCCGATTTTTGGTAAAGTGAGGTCCTCCTGGGGTGAGAGGGAACACCTGCTCAACTCCTACCCACTCAACTGCCCCCCCCCCACTTGGGCCCCCACTTGGGCATGTGTGGGGCAGGCAGACCCCAGGGACCCACTGCGGAGCCTGCAAACGAGGCCTTCACCTGCCCCAATGGCTCCGCCCGGGCCAGCCGTGAGCTGCACTTGACAGAATTCCACTAACGGCCACAAACCACCTGACCAAAGTCTGCTTTTGCCATTTGCCTAGAATAGGAACAGGTACTTCTTAAGACATGTGAAGGACTTCTTGAAAATTCTAAAATATCTTCTTTCCTGTCACCACCGCCTTTTTAAATGTTTGTAATTTTGATAAAGTACATAATGCAAAGCGTGCATTTCTTTTAAAACTTCCTATGCTTTAGGGTGCTTGGTTCAGGCTATTTATGATCTTCATGTTTGTGTACATTCTGCTGCAATTCTATTTTTTTTACTCCTCAGCTAATTATGAACAAAAAGCTTTGTGCTGCTCCCTGAGTGGGGGAGAGATGCCCAGACCCTCTGGGTTAGGACTCGGGGTCTGGAATGGTCTCTCGGGGCAGGAAGCTCATTTTGGCCAGGGGACACCCTGGATAATTTGTGTACAGTTAGTATCCTTTTTGTAAGAAAAAATATATATAAAATAATTGCTTAAAAGGTTGTAAAAGTCTCCAGGTAGCAAAAAATGCCAGGAGAGAAGTTTTCGATTTTTGTTGTTGTTGTTGTTTGTTTAAGTACAGAATTTAGATGGTAATTAAGGGGCCTTGGCTCCACATATCCCCACAAGGGCCCTGGGAAAGAGTGAGAGTGGGGAAAGATTGGTGCCAGGTCCATGGTCAGGGTGGTCTCGGGGAGGGCCTCCACCCAGACCCTGGCACCAGCCTGATTTCCGGCTCTGCACAGCCCAGGCAGCAGGGAAGAAGCTGTAGAGAGGTAAGCAGGAGGGAGGTAAGCAGGACCGCAAGCCATAGCTGAGGAACTTAGTGATACTCAGTTGCATTTAAATGGCTGTTCCTGAGACTGGGGTGACTTTACAGAAACCACGTGAAGAGTTTTAAAAGAGCTCTCCTGCTCCATTTGATGGGAGCTGAGCCTAGGACTTGAAAACTTGCAATTGGGCTGACCTGGGGCTCCTAGAGACACCGAAATTCCTCTCTTCAGTAGGACCTTAGTTGTAGGAATTCGAGGAATGAACCACAGACCACAGATCAGTGGCAAGACAGGATTTTAATTAGAAATTAGAAAGGAATACAGAAGAAGTAAAAGGCACCAGAGCTTCTGATGGGGGAAAAGAACGAACTAACTAGGGAGTCTCTACGTGGAATGAATGCAGCCCCTCCAGCTCAGGGCAAAAGGTCAGGGTGTCCCTTTCATGAACTTGCCCAAGCCTGGGAAAACTGGGGTCACCTGTCCAGCCTTGAATGAGGGGAACCCTGTATCACTAGGAATTGCATCTGGATCCTAGACGTTGGGCTGAAGGCAAAGTTGTACAAGGCCCTTCCAGGGACAACTGACAATGGCTCTCACTTTGGGTTTGTCTGACTTGTAAGTAATACTGTAAAGGAGCAATGAGCGTTGGAGTCTTAGTACAGAGGCCAGGAGACATCCCAGGCCAGTGACATCTGTCTCAAAGTCACTGAATAATATTATGAGAGGGTGACCTCTTTGCCTCAACAGCTACTTATAAATTGTTGTTAAAGACTGTGTTATTCTTAATCCTGCTGCCCCTTTGGCAGACAAATAACAAGTTTCAGAGGCTGTGTATTCTAGCAAGAGGGATGTGTCAAATTAGCTGATGCCAGAGCAGGATTGGGACCTTGTTCACTGACGGAGCAGCTTTATGGACAAGGAGAGGCTGGGTATGTGGTGACCACAGCAGAGACACTGCCACTGAGACAAGAAGCAGAGCTGTAATTACCAAGAGGAAAAAGATAAATGCTTATGTGGACTATACATATGATTTTATGATTGTACATGCTTATGGTGCTTTTTAAAAGAAAAAGGGTCTCCTGATGGCAGAGGATGCGAGTATTGAGTATGGCTTTGAAATGATGGCCTCTGTGCAGGCTGGGGCTAAGCCTGTGCATGTGGCCAGTGGGGAGGGGGGTGCAGGAAGGAAGTCAGGCCACAGGCAGAGATGCCAAGGAGGTCTGTAGAGATACCTCTTCTCTGGGGCCTTGATTCGCGGCTGTACCAAAGCCAGAGACTAGGGCTGTGCCATTTGGGATGGCACAGCTAAGTGCAGACAGATTTCTCACAGACTCATTCTGCGGCCCGAGACCTTGGTTCAGTCTCTTGCGAGGCACCAGCGTGAATTAATGCGTTGTAGGCGTGATGCTTCAGTGTAGATTCGGGGGTGGGGGTGATTCAAGAGAACCCTTTTTCCAGCAGACCATTTGTGTGTGTACTTTCCTTAATGGGTTTGGGGGACCTCATTTGAGAAGACGCTGTTTGCAACAAACTGTTTGTGTGCTTGGGTGATCTCAGGACAGAAAGGGGACCCACTGCAAAAGGAGCCCAGCAAGTGAGGTTTCAGTGGTTGAGAAAATTGATTTTCACTCAGATGCTTAAACTTGCGCTAATAAATAAATATCTTCTACCTGAATAGAGGGGGCACCTGGATGGAGAAAGTGCCTCACGTTCCAGGATGGGCTCCTAGCAGGAGCTGCTGGCGTAGGACAAGGCAGTCATCGGGTTCCTGTGAGTGCATGTCAGCGCAGACCAGGAAAACCCTCCGAGGACAATGGGGTGATGGATAACAGCAGGCCAAGGAGAGTCCAGGCAGGTGGAAAATGACACGTTGGCAATGGCTCCTGTGGACAGGCCACGGCAGAGACGGCTCCACAGCTGAGGGTACCGCTGCGCTCGGCCACTCCATGCCAGTGCCCTTGGCTGGATCTTTGCTTCCCCTCCGTCTGCACCTGGATCTACTATGCGGCGTCCTGTGCTCACCCATGAACTTCTTCAAGGGCATCCCCAGTAGGAAGCTGGTGAGCCTTTTCCCCAAGAAGGTGGACATGGGTCCTGCAAGCCATCAAGATGTTCATAGGCTCTTGTCCTCCACGCAGAGTGACGATGGACCTTTTCTCGAATTAGAGGTTATCCAGCAAATAAGGAAAGCTCTACACGTAGAATGGGAATTGCATGCACCCAGAAATATGTTTTAGGGAGGCTATAGAGCCACCTGTATTTTGTCTTTGTTTATTACATGGAGAAATTATGTTACCTTAAAACCAAAGATAAAATAAAGTACACACAAAACATGAAATCAATCCCTTATTTCTGGACTCTCTGAGCTAGGTAAAGGCACATTGCTTCAGGGTTTACAAGCACTGTTAGTATTAAAAGTCAACTCACATCATTCTTTCATATCGACTCAAGTTTTTTCTTTAACTTCCTTTTAAGTTTGATAGATTTTTAAGTAATACCAGAGGAGTCTGAGGTGGTCAATCTTTACCTTCAACCAAGCATTCATTTCTCTTTCTCTCTCTTTCTTCCCTTCCATTCCCCTTCCCTCTTCCTCCCTTTATTCTGAAATTCTATACCCAGTTCAGTTTTCTTTTCGTGGTCCACTGTGCCACAAACTCATTATGATGCAGTCTCTATCCAATTATCAAAAGGTGTTTTGTTTTGGATTTATTTATATTATTCAAGGCTTTTTTTTTTTTTTTTTTACACTTTTAAGATTGAGAATGAATGACTTCACAGGGGAATAAAACCAGACATATCGATTTCCTAATATAAAACTTGGACTGAATTGAAGCAGGTGGGTTTTCAGAATAGTTCCTACTTAAAAGTTATTTTTGTTACTAATTTTACTTTAATGGACAGCAAATGGCAGAGTGGAAAGCATTTGAAACAGATCTCAGAATTCATTCATTTGCTGGGCAAATGTTTGTTGAATGTCAGCTGTGCCAGGACCTATTTCTAGACATGATAAGATGAAGACAGAATTTCTCCCAAAAGAGAGTGAAGAAGAGAGTCGGAGAGGAAAGGTTGGGAAAGAGATGAGGGTGAGGGAAAGACAGAGAGAGAGAGAGAGAGAGAGAGAGAGAGAGAGAGAGAGAGAGAGAAAACATCAGACTGCCTGTCAGGTAGGGATTAAGAGGTCAGGCTCTAGAGTTACATAGACAAGTTCACCTTTCATATTTCCTGATTACCAACTGGTTAAGTTATTTAATTAACCTCTTTCAGTGTAGTTTCTATCTGGTCTCTTAAAATTGGGGATACTTGTGTGGTTTTTTTTTTTTTTTTTTTTTTGAGACAGAGTATCAAACTGTCACCGTTGGTAGAGCGCTGTGGCATCACAGCTCACAGCAACCTCAAACTCTTGGGCTCAAGAGATTCTCTTGCCTCAGCCTCCCAAGTAGCTGGGACTACAGGAGCCCACCACAACACCTGGCTATTTTTGTTTCTGTTGTTTTTGCAGTTTTTGGCTGGGCCTGGGTTTGAACTCATCACCTCTGGTATACGGGGCCAGTGCCCTGCTCCTTTGAGCCACAGGCGCCGCCCTGCAGTTGTTGTTTTTAGCTGGCCTGGGCCGGGTTGGAACCCGCCAGCCTCAGTGTATGTAGCCAGTGCCCTACTCATTGAGCTATGGGCACCGCCCAAAATTGGGGATGTTTGATTCAAAGGAGTGTTCTGAGAAACAATTAATTGTGAAGTTCTTATCACAATACCTGAGACACACTAGGTACCAGTAATAGAAAGGATTTAAATTATTTTGGGAAAAAATCAATCCTATCATAACTCAATAATTACTAGAGTGACTTAAATCAAATCATGATATTTTAAGAGCCCTGAGAATAACTTCTGGATCCAGCAGGGGTGACTGTGGCAAGGTGGTGGCGGCAGAAAGTGTCAAGGCAAGGCATGTAGTTGTTAACTGCTATCGGGAATCTGAACAGACAGAAGTTACGTAGAAAATAGGAGAAGAAAGTTCATCACAGACAGGAAAGACAATGAGAATAACGACATGGTGGTGAAATGTGCCACGCTGTGTGTGCAGAGAGCACCATACAGCTTCATATTGCCTGAGCAGAGGGTTGCAACAGAAAGCAGACGGAGGTATCTGCTCGGGCCATCCTTAAGGCCAGACTCTGGAAGATTTTGTATCTCTACTGCTACAATAATACGTTTGCATTTCATCTTGTAGCTAATAGAATGCCAGAAGAGGATTTTCAGCTGAAGAGTGAAATGCCCAGCCATTGCGTGGAGCATGGGTTTGAAGTGGAATTGATCAGGGGCAAAGGAGCCTCTAAGGAGGGTGTTTTGTAGGATAAGCAAGAAATGATGAAGAACTAATACAAGGCTGTGACTCCAGGCTGTTTCCTGGGTGATGATATTTAAAACTGAGGCCAGTAGTGCCGGAGCGTGAGTTTGGGAGATGGCGAGTTCAGGTTTTCATTTGTCAACATAACAAGTGCAGCCATGAATTCTCTTTGGAAAATGGATATGGAGACATCCAGGAAGTATTTGGAAATAAAATTCTGAAGATTAGAATGGGTCTCAAGCTAGGGATGTAGATGGGGGCCCTCAGATGGTTGAGTTCGTGACAGTCGAGGAGAATATTCAGGAGGATTGTTCTAATCAAGGTGATGCGTCAGTGGAGTCCTAGGAAGTAATCACTGTTCAGAAATCAGAACAACTAAGGAGAGACCGCACAGAGGGAAGACAAGGGCTTCTTAATTCCTGATAGGAGCTGGAACTAGAAGAAAGCAGAGTCACAGAAAACGGTGGAATAAAGGAATTCAAATACAGGGAGGGATCTCAAGTATCTTATGTGCCGGTGACTTTTGGTAAAATAAGGGTTAAAGACTTTTTTTTACATTAGCCAATTAAAATATTAATAGAGATCTTATTGAAACTATGTCTCTCACTAACAGGGTTTTGAAACTGAGATTGTGTCGTGGGTTAAGAAACAAAATTAAAAGTAGTGTACAAAAATTTTGAAAGGCTTATTGTAATTGACATACAGTAAAGCGTAGATGTTTAAAGTGTACGATCTGATAAGTTCTGACTTGTGTGCATGTGTATATTTATGACAGTGTAATCAGGACCAAGATAATGAACTTATTTATTTTCACAAAGGTTTCCTCCTGGCCTTTTGTAACTCTTCCCCTCCCCTCTGTTTTGTCTGCCACCCCCCATCAACAGCTGTAGATTAGTCTGTATTTTCTAGAAATGTATATGGGTGGAATTACATAGCTTGTACTCTCTTTTGGGCCTGGCCTCCTCCATTCAGCATGATATTTTGGGATTTGTCCATACTGCAGTATGTATGTATAGTTAATTCCTTTTTGCAGCACTGAGTTTGTCTGTTTACTTGCTGATGGACGTTTGAGTTTAGACTATTATATATAAATATTCTATGTACATTCCTAGACAAGCCTTCCTATGGCTACATATTTCATTTCTCTTCCTACCCAAGTATGAAATGATCTGATCATACAAAAAGTGCATCTTTAACTTATGAGACTGCCAAACTACCATTTTACATTCTCACAGGCAGTGGATAAGGATTTCAGCTCCTCGACCTCCAAACCAGCTCTTGATAACATCGGTCATTTCAGTTTTACCCATTCTGGTAAGTTTGTCCTGAGATCTGATGGTGGTTTAATTTGCATTTCTATAATAACTATTGATGGCGAGCATATTTTTAGGGGCTTATTTATCATTGGCATATCTTTGGTGGGGTGTCAGTTTGATTGTTTGCCCAATTTTAAGTATTTATTTATTACTGGGTGTATGTTTGTGTGTATGTATATTTGTGTATATGTGTGTATATATATCTGGATATATCTGTATTTCACCAGAGAGCTCACATATCATTTAGAGAGTTACATATACAAGAGCTATCTGGAAAGCACCCGTCCATGTACTATGGAAAATAGAGATACACATGGCTGGATACTTTCCAGACAGTCCTCCTGTGTCAGAATTCCTTTTCTTCAACATTGGATTCAGAATGTGGCCAGGCAGAAGAGAGGAATCTTGATGGAGAATTTCCTAGTGCAGAAAAGACAGGTGGTGGGCTTGGTTGATAGGAGCTGGCTTAATTGTCTTCCAGGGCAGGAGGAGGGAAGGCAAAGAGAAACTCAGATATAGAAGCATAAATGTCTGAGCACAACTCAGATGAAGGAGGGGGCACCACTCTCCTTCCAGGCTAAGAAGGAGCCTTTCTCCCTGCATGGCTTGTTACAGATCGGAAGAAGCCTCTGAAGGCATGGTGCCTCTCACAGAGTTCAACTAACACATGCCGGTGAGAAACATTTTAGCGAACCAGACAAGAGAGATTTGGGGATAGTAGATATAACAGTAAGAGGTAATTTGCGAAAGCTTTGGGAAACCTTGCCATTTGTATAATTCTGCAGTACTTCTTCTAAGGCAGTGTTTTCCACTTTTCCTATCTCATGCCACACTAAAATGTCCATGGCCCACTGAAATTGTGTTAGTAAAAGAGAAAAAAAGTATAAAAAGAATATACTTGCTGTGCTTTGAACATCTTTCAAAAATAATGTAATTAATGATATCTAACAATGTTTGTGGCACACCTAAGTTCCTCTCATGGCACCCGAGCTGAAAATCACTGCTCTAAGGAATGCAGTGGAGATTCTGATTATTCTTCAATGCTTTTGAAATAAAAATTATGTTTCTTTTGAATACAGAGCTCTTGAAGGATGGCTGTTATGGCAAAATTTATGTGCACATGCACACATTGTGTAGCTACTGGGGTGGGTTTGTCTAGAGCGAGCAGAATGGCTAAACCAAACTCGTAGGAAGTGGGGGATGAATATTTACTGAAAGTGTGGAGGGTGGGGTTTAAATACGAGTGTGCAAGAGTTTTAGAAAAGTCATATGGGAGATGTGAAAAGAAGCTGAGAAAACATTAAGTGACATTCTTATAGGTTGTTCGGAAGTCTCAGCTAAGTTTAACAGTGCAAGCAATTTAGGCAGTCATTTTGGCAACCCTCATGTTCTAGGGTGTGGGAGCTAGAATCTAGTTCTGGATGGTGGGAGCCTAAGAAACAGGCTTGGCATGAAAGGAAGAAAGGCAAAGAAGGTGGTGAGAATACTGAGGGTATATGCTGTTGATACCACAGTGCTTAGATCTTGTGCTAAGGTATGGTGGCTCATGCCTGTAATCCTAGCACTCTGGGAGGCCTCGGTGGGTGAATTGCCTGAGCTCAGGAGTTCAAGACCAGCCTGGTAAGAGTGAAACCCGGTCTCTTCCAAAGCTAGAATGACTAGCCAGGCATTGTGGCAGGTGTCTGTAGTCCCAGCTACTCGGGAGGCTTAGATAAGAGAATCACTTGAGCCCAAGAGTTTGAGGTTGCTGTGAGCTATGACGCTGATACAGGGTTCCCCCATTCAAGGCTGGACCAGGAACCCCAGTTTTCCTAGGCTTGGGCAATTTTATGGAGGGAATGCCCTGACCTTTTGCCCTGAGCTGGACGGACTGCATTCTTCTGTTTGTTGATAACACGCATTGACCTTGAAAATGTGTTCCCATCCACCAAGTCCTGGCCAAGTGTAATTCTTAAGACCTAATCCCTCTAGATAAAGGGCCCAAGTAAATGCTTCCCACTTCGTCTTTCCCCCTGCCAGAAGCTCTGGTGCTTTTTACTTGTTCTGTATTCCTTTCTAATAAAATCCTAACTTACCATGATAGGATTATCTGATCTGTGGTCGGTGGGTTCATTCCTCACATCCCTAAGACCAAGGACCTTCTGAAGAGAGAAATTCCAGTAACAACACCACAGCACTCCACCCAGGGTGACAGAGTGAGACTGTCTCAAAATTAAAAAAAAAAAAAAGAAAAAATTGCACTAAACTTATCCTCCAGTTTGGCTTTGTCAAGGAGTTGTGCAGTAAACAGGATCTTGGTATTACTTTTGTTATCATTATCACAAGTTATTGATATACCAATATTGGCATATTGTCAATTGCTGAACAAGTACTAGACAGCGCACCTGTGCAAGATGCTGGGGTATAAAGACAGTTCGGTCCTGCACCAGTGGCCTTCCTTGTATTACACTTCACTTTAAAAACTTCCCAAGTCTTTTGTATCTTCAAATAGTGTTATCACATCAGTGTTTCTTAATTAAATAACTTTTGGCATTTCTTAAAATGAAATGCTTTTCGACTGCTATCTCCTCGTGTTAACTTATACTGAACTTCCTATTATCTGATTCTTCTGTGGATGATTTTTCCATCTTCTATTTCCTTTGCCTTTGGAAAATAAGATACCTATTAAGACAAGGGAATATTTAAAGATATTAGTTCTGGTGCCCTATGAAATGACAACTATTTGAAAATCTATCATGTGTTTCCTTATTATTGTGTAACAGTTAGTGATACTTCTTCTTTCTCTATATTTACAGTTGGCTCTTCTTTTTGGTAGTTCACTTACTTTTTCCCAATATTAGTACCACCCTGGGGTATGAAAGTAGGTTTAATTGCTCCATTAACCCACATCTTTTGTGCTTGTAAGGACCAGGGCTTCTAGCCAGATCACTTTACCGCTCTAGTCATTTATTAATGGACCAATAAAACATACCCTAAAGTGTTTTCGCGTTCTAATAGAAATCACAGTAGACATTTATACAGGGGTTTTCATTCTGTGATATTCAAAGCACTTGGCAGACTTTTGCCATCAAATTTACTGAATTTATGAATAGCTGAGTATCAACTTATTAAGCAAAGAAGGATATTCATTTCCGAAATTCAAAATCCAAAGGGAGTAGCTAAATTAGAAAAAGGAAAACATCTTAAAACATCTTTGTCTTTTTCTAATACTACAAGACAATGGTATCTATCATGCAGGAAAATTTAGGATAGGAACAAAGTTACAAAAATGTGCTCTGAAGGGGTAGTGATGGGTTTATAAAATAAAAGGGGGCAAAAAGAAATTTAAAAAATGATTTTGTGAGGGAACAGTAAGTAGAAGAATATAGGGGGCAAAATGAATGTTTGGGGGGCACATTGTGCCTCTTTGAACTTCACCCTACATTTGTGAAAGTTTATGTGCCAACAGCAGAAAATAATTTCTGGGTTTGTTCAGTTAGTACAGGATATAATGATAAATATTAGGAGTCATGAACTTTGAAGGTACAAAGACCATGATATCCCCTTTTATCCAATTTCACTTGATAGATAATTACTTTTGATCGTTATATTTCACTGACAATAATAACAAAGTTGGCATTTGAATTTTATACCTAGACGTGTGATAATCCCACTGTGCAAAAAATATGCTCTATAATTGCCAGAGGAATGCTAGCTCGCTGGTTCAATATATGATATAGGAACAGTTTAGAGGTGTTGGAAGAAAAAAGAGAAACATTTCTACTATTTTGTCCTGCAAACAAATGAAAAGTATAAGCGTAAAATATAAAATTCAAATTACATTATTCTTCCAGAAACATTTTAAGAAGCAGTAAGTAAATAATTTCATACATCATGTTGAAATTAATGTAAGTGAAATCATATTACTGAGAAGAAAGGATATTCATATGAGTTTTTAAGATGAAGGAGAAAATTTTGGAGAAATCTCATGCTTGTGGTTAAATACTTTGAGCTACATGGCCAATTCCTCCTCCCCAATAAACATGTTTTCTCCTCTATCTATCTAGTGGATAAGTTTGATCTTTACTGTTATAGGAAATGTCCTGATAGGGCTCTGACAGCCAGTTTGGAATTATTAAATCATTGATAAATCTAGTTAATACTATTTGAAAAGTAAGTTCGGAGGAAAATGGGAGAATGAACATTTTGTTGCAAACAAAGCAGCATTAGTAACTCCTCCGTCCATATAATAAGCTTGTTTAATCACCTGCTGAGAACAGGAATTTCCTTTCAGCAGGTCTGCAGTCAGAACAAAAGAACTCTTTTACTTTGTCTTTATAATGCCTTCTGTCAGGGCCGGCCTTGGGGTAGCTGAGTTGACAACCAGTTATGTGAAAGGTGGAAGATTTGGAAAGTGCAATAAAGCCTTTCCTGCCTCCCAAAGTTCCACACCCCTCCCCCTCCCTCCTTTTTGCCCAGAAGCTTCCTCACCATTGAGGAACAATGTAGTCAGATGGCTCATATGAGAAGGTCACTGAAGATCCTGTGTGCTGCCTAAGGGTGCTGCAGAAGAGAGGGAAGAAGCTGAGGCCAGCTACGGATTTGTGGGCTTGTCTTCTTGGTTAATCTCCCATTGATATGGTTTACTTTGTCGTGCTCTTTAGAAACAGACAAAACCTGCTGTTTACTTTGAATCGAGCTATTTGTTGGCTTAGGGGACACTACTATGCACTTATTTTTCTGCAACTACCTCGGTGCGCTCTTCCTCCTCTGCACGACTGCTCTGTTGAAGACTTTCCTTGGTTGTCTGACAGACATCTTACCATATTTCCAAAACAAAGATTTGTTTCTCCCTCCCTCAAGGGATTTGTTTCTCCCTCCCACTGCTACTCCATTCTTCTTCATAACGTTAAATGGCACCAAAACCATCCATTTACTGATGGTAATAGCTAAGAATTAACTCCTCTTTTTCTGTAGTTCTGTTGGCGCAGTCCTTAAACATATAATGTTGGCCACATATGTCATTTAAGATGTTCTAATAACTAAGAAAAAGTAAAGCAAGTGAATCAATAGCAAAATTATTTTTAATTTAATCCAATGTATCCAAAAATTATCATTTTAAAAATAAGCGCTATAAAAATTATTAATGAGATCTACTATATTCCTTTTTACGCTAGATCTTCAATATCCAGCATGTCTTTGTGTTTTATACCTACAGTGCATCCCAGTGCAGACTAATATTATTTCAAGTGTTCAGTAGCTACAAGTGAACTAGTGGCTTCCATGCTGGAAGTTCAAGTACCTCTGGCTTAATTCTAATTACATGCCCCACCTCAGCTAACCATCTTCACACCTTGGTCATATTCAAGTTAATGGCTGAAAATAGACCCAGACATCACTGACAAAAATTAACTCACAATGGACAAAAGATGTAAACCTAGGACATGAAACTATAAAACATCTGAGAGAAAGTACAGGAAAGACTCTTAGAGACACAGTCTTGAGAAAGGATTTATGAAAGAGACCCCAAAGACAATTGCAGCAACAATACAAATAAATAAATGGGACGTGATAAAGTGAAAACGTTTCTGCATAGGTAGGGGCACAATCAACAAACCAGAGACAGCTTCCAAAATGGAGAACATGTTTGCCTTCCATGAATCCGACAAAGGGGCTCGCAACTAGAATCTACAAATAACTCAAGCAAATTAACACAAAAAGAGCAAAAAAGACTCCATTAAAGTCTGAGTAAGAGACATGAGCAGAATATTTTCTCATGAGGACAGATGAATGGTCAACAAACTCATGAAAAAATGCTCATCATCTCACATCATTAGAGACATACAAATCAAAAACCACTTTGCGATATCACCTGACCCCAGCAAGAATAGCCCGTCTCACAAGATACCCAAACAACAGATGCTGGCCTGGGTGCACAGAGAAGGGATCACTCATGCCCTGTGGGTGGGATTGTGCTCTACAGCCTCTATGGACAGGAGAGTTCTTCAAAAATTAAAAGTGGACCTTCCATTTGATCTTGCAGTCCAATTACTAGGTATCTACCCATTGCACTTTCTAAATTTGCTATTAAAAATACACATGATTTTGGAATTATAAAAAATAACAAAAGTTTTGTAATAAACTAAAAAATTATGAAATTACTGGATGCTAGATTGTCTGGAAAATCAGTGGTATCAAAAAGAGCATTGCCTCATTGGTGAAGTGAATGTAATGTCCTCCAAATAAGAGATTTAACTGCTTTGCCATATATATTTGATGGGATGTTCTAATATTTGGTCTGAACTGATCAAGGGCATAGTTTATCTCAGAAGTTTCAATGGATGAATATTGCCTAATATTTGATTCTATTTTCTTGGCATTTGGCCTGGGAACAAATTATATTGCTCTCATAATATACACCTTACATGCCGAGTCTATCTAGGTATAGCAGTAAATACATGAGGGGTACAAAAAAGTCCCTTTTCCTTAACCCCAACTCTGTAGCTGAGCCTGGTGATACCACAAGTGTTTATTGCTTCAGGAAAATAGTTGTCATTGCCCAATCTCAATCTCAGAAAAATCTTGAAAGTATATGTTCCTAGTGTGGTACCTTAGAAACCTGCATGTCTCAAAGTTAATTCTGAGAGATTCTCCTGCCCTCCCTTAGTCCCAAAGGCGACAATCCATTCTCTTCACAGCACAAGTTCTCCTGAGGAAAACAAAGTGAGCTCATTATGAGCTACTCACTGTTTAGAGGATGAGATTTTCAGCTCTTTTCTAACTGGAAGCTTATTGAAAGCAGAGTTTAAAGAGAAAAGGGTAAAGATTTTTGCAGAGTTCAAGATTTTCCCAGAGAGAGACAGTCTGTTATAACAGCATGCTCTGACTACCAGGCTCAGGTAGGCTAAGAAGGAGCATGACCCGTCTCCAAGAAGATGGGAAGGTGCCTAAGAAAAGCAGTGCCCGGGCGGCGCCTGTGGCTCAAAGGAGTAGGGTGCTGGCCCCATACACCAGAGGTGGCAGGTTCAAACCCAGCCCCGGCCAAAAATTGCAACAACAACAAAAAGAAAGAAAAGAAAAGAAAATCAGTGCTCACTGCACGACTTCATCAAAGTGTGCCATTGCATTGGGAGGAAAAAAATATCTGTACATAAAAACACACTCGAATTCAGGAAAGAATGAAGAAATATAGTAGTACTTTGTAGCATAGACATACAAGTAGCACAATCCCTAGACCCCCTGTTAAGGGCTCAGTTTAGAGATTTACAAAGCCGAGATGCAGAAAGATGAATTGTTTGGCAAGAAACTCCAGCAACTATTAGTGCTGAGAAATGAAGCCTGCATCAGGGCTCTTAAGGACTCTGAGTCACTTGGCTATTAGCCTAAAGTGGAATCAAGCAGCTATTCTGTTTTTTCTTTCCCCAGAAGCTTTAGGTTTAGCAAGTAGTTTACACCTACAGCAGATGAATCATCTTTCTAAATGACCCTGCTAAATCATATGCAATTAATTATCAAGATTGTAAGTGCTATGCTCTGTGAGTGGGATGCAGATTATTATTGCCTGACCACATCCTCAGTAAAACCTTAAACTGTCATCGGACCATGAATAAAGTGAATTCTTCGCTCCCCATCACTGTACAGGGAAGGGGAAAGTGACAGACTCTCAAACAGGAAGTGACTCTGCTCTCCCCGGGCATCTCTCAGAATCCTCCCTGAACACAGCAACTCAGAACCCCAGCAGGGTCTCTTCTGTCTTGTGTCTTTAATTTGTATCTCTGTGGAGGATTGTGTGATTCTGTCCATGGAAATAGAGCAAACGGTTTGTTACAAAGTCAATAAACCTAACGCCAGGAAAAGAGAATTACATAGGGGAAAATACAGATTTGTGTTGTCAGAGGACTTTAAGGACAAATTATTCTTGTAAAGTATACATTCATTGACCAAGAGAGATGAGCAAGCCACTCAAAGACATGGAACCAGTGTTGTGACCACTTTTCTCAGAATAAAACTTCTCTTTATCCATGTCAGAAAGAATAAAAGGTACTAGAATGTCAGCTGTTTCATGTTACATACCTGAAAATTCTCACTAGCTTGAGGGAGAAGGCAAAAATCTGTGTTAAAAAAATATTGCTGGCCATAAACTACACCCCCAACCCAAGAATTCACTTTGCATGTAATTAAATTTGCAATTTGTCTTATGTGTATTTATCAAAATGTATTGGGGCATTAGCTTAATGTGAGGAAAGTCTTTCTATGCCATTTTCTATTTAAGAAGGATTTTAACCTGACTTTATCACATGTTTTTA
This sequence comes from Perodicticus potto, assembly GCA_963574655.1. Classification (NCBI taxonomy): domain Eukaryota; kingdom Metazoa; phylum Chordata; class Mammalia; order Primates; family Lorisidae; genus Perodicticus; species Perodicticus potto. Next base: position 17,768 of record CAUYRH010050900.1, on the reverse strand, counting down.
AAAAGGTTTTTTAATACATAAAACTGTAAGTCCTTTTTTCCCCACTTAGCTATAGTCTAAATGTCCAGGTAGAATTTTAATAGCAAGCACCAACATTATTTAATTATGGGAAGGGAATGTTTGCAATTATAGACCAAAAAAACCCACTTAAAGTTATTTGTGTGAAAAGAAGCGAAATAAAATACACTGAAATTCTAAAATCTTACTGTCATATTTATTGTCATAGAACATTAGTTCACTAGTTCAACTAGTTTATTAGTTCACTCTTTAGCCTTTTCTTGGTGTGTGTAGCAATTTTATTTTCTAGCATTCTATTGTTACATGACATGAATAGTGATACGATTAGAGTGAATATTTTAATGTTTTCTTTGCATCTGATTTAGGTTTGATATACACGTTTAGTGTGCATTTTTCAAAAATATTCAAAGTATAGCATGTGCTTAGCCTTTTCCTAAAACACCGGTGATACATTTTTTTGAATTTCAGGTACACAGTTACCTGTACTTCAGGTACAAAGTATTTGGTTAGTTATACGCATCACCACTGTGGGATATGATAATCACGGGTCTCTGAAAAGTTCACTCTTGTTTTGTTGCTTTATTTTTATATTTGTTTGTACATTCCATTTCTCATCTCTTTCCCCTCGAGGAAGAATTATAAACTGTTTTTGTAGTAGGTTGTTCTTCTGCATACACTTACATAGTTTATACAAATTTGTGATATTATAGAACTTATTTCGCTTTATAATTTCTCATTCATGACTATGCTTTTAAAAAATATTATTTCATATTGCTTGACATATGCCTAGTTGATTGCTTCTGACTTGTGCAAATCATTCTGTGCCATTTATTCATCACATGTTCTGTGCCTAATTTTCCAGGGATGGATACCCTGATTGACCCTAATGTGCCACTAGTGCAAGAAAATATTGTAATCTTTGGTAAATTATACCCAAGAGTGTATGTACTTGCTGTGCTATTGAGGAGACTTTTATATTCTTGACTGAGCACTGTTGCATATTATCTTGCAAACATTTCCTGTACTTTGTGCTTTATATATGTATGTATGTATTATGTAGTCAAATCTATAAATTTGTTCATAATTCTTTCTAGCTTTGGCATCATAGTTAGAAGGCCCTCTCAATCCACTTAACATTTATCAATTGTCTATGTAATTTATTATATTAAATTTATAACAGGAAATAATTTGAAATTTATTTTATTAAAAAGAGAAGTCAGCAGAGTGTAGAGCAAGATGGAGGAACAGAAAGATCATTCAGCTGAGCTCTCCTAGAATGGCTGGGGAAAAGACAGAACCCTGGCATACCTGGCACAGAGACCTTACCCAGAGTCATAGCTGAGGGAGTGCAGTGTGGAGGTGAGCTAGATATAGTGTGTGATCTGGAGTGCTGGAAATCTGATGAATTAGGCAAGTGATTGTGACTGGCTGGGATTGGCTGGCCTCCCATGGAGGTCCGGAATGGGAGGAAGCCTTTCTGGAGATTTCAGTTGTTGAGGGAAGCTGTGCATTGAATGCGAAGCTTGGAAGAGTGGGTGGACTTGAACAGTATACGGTAACCAGCTTTGAATGTTGGCTAGAGTGGATTTGCTATAGGTTTGGTGGCTGGTGAGGCAGGCATACTGATAAGGTCTTGGGAGGCAGGGGGCTGCCATTGTGGGAAGGTTATGAGAAAGTCTTATCAGGGGCCTAAGGCACAGCCATCTTAATTTTGCCTGCTGGGATCAGAACTCCACTATTGGGACAGGCTGAGGGACTCATGTACCCCATGGGAATTGGTGTCACAGGGCACTGTGAGACCTGCCCCTGAAGGATTTTTGTGAGCTTTAAGATCCCAACCCAGCAGGGTCTGAATGCTGAGGAAACAATCAGGCAATCACCAAAGGCAACTAAATTTGGAATAGAGTTGTTGGCTGTGCTCTCTGTCTCCTTAAAAAACTACAGTTCTGCTTGGTATCCCAGCAACATATTGCAATATATTGTCATGAAGAGCAAGGACTTATGTTTACTTGGCCACGGGAAGAGTTTGGCTTTGCTCAGGCTCAGGCTACATCAAGACCTAAGCACTGAGACAATGAAATTCGAAACAAAGAATGAAGTTAGAAGGAAAAAAGAGAGCAAGGAGGTGAACAAGAGGAAAGAATACATGAGGAGGAACCGACAGAAAAATTTGAGCAACATGAAAAACCAAAACAGAGGAACACCCCCAATGCCATGAGGCAGCTACTGCAGAAGACTCCACCTATGAAGAATTAATGGATTTGACAGAAAGAGAATTTAAAATATAGATGATGAAGATAGTGAAAGGAATGGACAAGAAAATGGAAAGAAAAAACCAAAAGTTGGACAAGGGACATGTAGAATATAAAAAGGATATGGCAGAGCTTAAGGAAATGAAGGAGACAATCAGGAAATGTAAAAATGCAGTGGAAAGTATCAAAAATAGGTTAGACCATTGAGAAGAAAGAAAGTCAGAATCAGAGGATAAAGTCTTCGAGTTAACCCAGGTAGTTAAGGAGGCAGAAAAAAAAAGGAAGAAAGAAGAACAGGTGCATAGAGAACTATGAGAATCCATGAAGCATCCAAACATAGGGAATAATAGGGATCCCTGAAGGGGAAGGTTATCCCAAAGGAATGGAAGCACTGCTGCAGACTTTCATAAATGAAAACTTCCCAAGTTTACTAAAGACCCTGACACACTCCTTTCAGATCGATATCAAACTCCGGGTTATCTCAACTGAAACAGAGCCTCTCCAAGGCACATTGTAATGAACTTGTCCAAAGTCAAGATGAAAGAAAAAATTCTGCAAGCAGCCAGGAGTAAGTGCGAACTGATCTACAGGGGAAGACCCATTAGGATGACAGCAGACTTTTGAACTGAAACGTTCTAAGCCAGAAGAGTATGGTCATCCACCTTCAACATTAAACAAGATAATTTTTAGCCCAGTATTCTGTATCCTGCTAAGCTAACCTTCAAAATCGATAGAAAAATTAAATCTTTTATGGACATACAAGAAATTTGCCACAACAAGAGCAGCTCTACAGTAAATACTTAGACCTATTCTCAACAATGACCATCACAAAGGACCACCAGCAAAGTAAATACCCAGAAGCTAAAGGTCAAAACTTAGCTTCCACAATGGCACTAAGGATAAAACTACACAACAGACTTCAACAAAATAAGATGACTAGAACTCACACACTTACCAATTCTCTCAATAAATGTCAATGGAGTGAATTCACCACTGAAGAGGCATAGGCTGGTTGATTGGATAAAAAAATCACAAGTCATCCATATGCTGTCTCCAGGAGACACACCCAGCCTTTATGGACAGATCAAGACTCATGGTTAAGGGATGGAAAATAGTATTTCAAGCAAATGCAAATCAGAATAAAAAAGGATTTGCAATCATATTTTCAGGCAAAAGTGGATTTATAGCAATTAAAGTTAAGAAAGGCAAATATAGATACTTTATAGTGGTCAAAGGAACAATACATCAAGAAGACTTTTCAATTTTAAATATTTGTATACCCAACTTAAATGCTTACAGATCTATGAAATAGATTGTGATGTGTCTGAGCAATATGGTATCCCATAATAGCATAATAGTCAGGGACTTTAACACCTCTCTGACAGAAATGGACAGATCCTCTAAACAGAAACTAAACAAAGACACAAAGGACTTAAATGTGACATTAGAACAAATGAGACTAATAGACATATACAGAACACACCATCCCAAAGCTAAAGAATATACATTTTTCTCATCAGCCTATGATATGTGATACAAAATCAACCACATCCTAGGATACAAATCCAACCTCAGCAAAATTAAAAGATTAGAAATTACACCTTGTATCTTCTCAGACAACAAGGCAATAAAGGTGGAACTCAACTCCAACTAAAGTGTTCATTGACACACAAAGACTTGGAAATAAAACAACCTTATGCTGAATAGATAGTTGGATTCAGGAAAAGATAAAAGTGAAATCATTAAATTCCTCAAACAACAACAATTTAAGACACAATTTACCAAAATCTGTGGGATACATCAAAAACAGTCTTAATAGGGAAATTTATTGCATTAGATGCCTACATTTGAAAAACAAAAAGAGAGCACATCAACAAACTTGTGAACCATCTTTTGGAACTGAAAAAAAAGAGAATAATCTAATTCCAAACCCAACAGAAGAAAATAAATAACCAAAATTGAATCATAGATTAATGAAATTGAAAACAAAAGAATCATTCACAAAATTAACAAAACCAAAAGCTGATATTTTGAAAAAGTAAATAAAATCAATAATCCTTTGTCCAGATTAATTAGAAACATAAAAGTAAAATCTCTAATAACCTTAATCAGAAAAGATAAAGGGGAAATAACAACAGATGCCACAGAGATACAAGACCATATCTTAGTACTACAAAAAACTCTATGCCCATAAATTTGACAATGTGAGGAAATGGATCAATATCTGGAATCACACCTTCTCCCAAGACTTAATCAAGAAGAAATAAATATCTTGAACAGATGAATTTCACGAACTGAAATCAAAGTTCAAATAATAAAAAATCTCGCCCCCCCAAAAAAGTGCCCTAATCCAGATTGCTTCACACCAAAATTCTATCAAACCTTCAAAGAAGAGTTTAGTTCCATACTGCAGAAATTATTCCAAAAAATTAAGGAGGAAGGAATCTTCCCCAACACATTCTATGAAGCAAACATCACCCTGATACCACAACCCGGAAAAGACCCAACTAAAAAGGAGAATTTCAGGTTAGTTTCACTAATGAATATGGATGCAAAAATTCTCAATAAAATCCTAGTCAATAGATTACAGCTAAACATTAAAAACATCATTCATCACAATAAGGTAGGTTTCATTCCAGGAATGAAAGGCTGGTTTAACATACACAAGTACATAAATGCAATTCACTATATCAACTGAAGCACAAACAAAGACCATATGATCCTCTCAATAGATGCAGAAAAGGCATTTAATAAAATTCACCATCCTTTCCTAATTAGAACACATAAGAATATAGGCCTAGGTTGTTTATTTCTGAATCTGATCGAAGCCATCTATGACAGACAAACAGCTAATATTACACTGAATGGAATAAAACTTAAAGCTTTTCCACTTAGAACTTGAACCAGATGAGGTTGTCCTCTATTACTACTGCTATTCAATATAGTGCTGGGAATTCTAGCCAATACAATCAGGCAAAAGAAGGAAATAAAGGGCATCCAAGTGGGAGCAGAGGAAATCAAACTCTCTTTGCTGATGATCTTAGAGAACCCCAAAGACTCAACCACAAGACTTTTGGAAATGATAGAAAAAAATACAGCAATGTCTCAGGATATAAGATTGATATCCACAAATCAGTAGCCTTTGTATATGCAATTATAGCCAAGATGAGAAGCTGATCAAGGACACAATTCCCTTCACAGTAGCTTTAAAAAAAATGAAATACCTAGGAATATACATAACAAGAGAGGTGAAGGACCTCTTCAAAGAAAATTATGAAACCCTATGAAAGGAAATAGCAGAAGATGTTAACAAATGGAAGAACATACCATGCTCATGGCTGGGAAGAACCAATGCTGTGAAAATGTCTGTATTACCTAAAGCAATCTACAGAATTAATGCAATCCTGATTAAAATACCATCATCATACTTTCAAGATTTGGAAAAAATAATTCTTCATTTTGTATGGAACTGTATTTCTTAATAATAAAAACAAAGCTAGGGTATCACCCTACCAGACTTTTGGCTATAAGACAAGGCTATAGTGATCAAAACAGCATGGTAGTCACACAAAAATAGAAACACTGACATTTGGAACCAAATAGAAAACCATGAGATGAAACTAAAATGTTACAGTCACCTGATCTTTGATAAACCAAACAAGAACATACACTGGGCGAAAGAATCTCTATTTAATAAATGGTGCTGAAAGAAGTGGATAATCACATGTGAAAGACTGAAACTGGACCCATACCTGTCACCATTTACAAAATCCGATTCAAGATGGAGAAAAGATTTAAATCTAAGGTATGAAATAATAAAAATCCTCGAAGAAAGTGTGAGGAAACCACTTGAAGATATGGGCCAGGGAAAAGATTTTATGAAGAAAACTTCCATGGCAATTGCAACAACAACAATAAAAATAAACAAATGAGACCTAACTAAACTGAAAAGCTTCTGTACAGCTAAGGAAACAACAACCAAAGCAAACAGACAACCTTCAGAATGGAAAAAGATATTATGAATCAGACAAAAGCTTGATAACTGGAACTTATAGAGAACTCAAATTAATCAACAACAAAAAAATCCAACAATCCCATATACCTCTGGGCAAAAGAGATGAACAGAACTTTCTCTAAAGAAGACAGACAAATGGCTAACAAACATATGAAAAAATGCTCATCATCCCTAATCATCAGAGAAATGCAATTCAAAATTATACTGAGAAATCACCTGGCCCCAGTGAGAATGGCCCACATCACAAAGACTCAAAACTGTAGATGCTGGTGTGGATGTGGAGAGAAGGGAACACTTTTACACTGCTATGGGACTGCAAACTAATGCCTTTGTGGAAGAAAGTATGGAGAATCCTCAAAGAACTCAAATTAGACCTCCCATTTGATTTTCCAATCCCATTACTAAGCATCTACCCAGAAGACAAGAAATCTTTTATCATAAGGACATTTTCACTAGATTGTTTCAATAAAAAGCTCAATTTACAATTGTCAAAATGTGGAAACAGCTTAAATGCCCACCAACCCAGGAATAGATTAACATGGTATATGTATGCCATGGAATACTATTCAGCCGCAAAAAAAGATGAAGACTTTCCATCTTTTGTATTAACCTGGATGAAGATGTAACACATTCTTCTAGGTAAAGCATCACAAGAATGAGAAGCAAGAATCCAATGTACTCAATTCTAATATGAAGGCTGTAGACCAGCTAGTCTAAGTTGGGGGTGGTTAGAGAAATGAGCAAGTGAGGAGAGCGGAGGAGGAAGGGAGATGGGGTTTACGGTGTATGGCACACCTCTTAGGGGTGGGACACAAGTATAAGAAGGACTTTATCTAACAAATGCAATGAGTGTAACCTAGTTTTTGTACCACCCCCCAATGAATCCCAAACAGTGAAAATTAAATTGAAAACATAAAAAGAAAAGTTAGTGACTTCACTTACTCTATTCCTTTTCACATGTTTCACCAATATATGGAACTGGTTCATTGAATAGAAATTTCTTACTGCACAGAATTAAAATGATAAGCTCACTTAAGGCACAGTTCTGTTTGGATCTGGTCTGGATTTGCTATTTCCTGTCATTAATTATTTATTCTTCCCTATATTCAGTACTCCTCAATAAATATAAAATTACCATGTGGTTTATTGTCTGGTTGATGAGGATAATTCTTTTTATTATTTTAAAATTTAGAATTAGTACCTACTACTTATTTTTTAAAAAAGGAAATATGATATATAGAATGAAATTAATGCTCTCCACCTTCTCCTTATAATTCTTACTTCCCATGGGTTACAATTTGTTAACATTTTCATGTGATTCTTTTCCTGTTTTATATGGACATACCTTTTTTTCTATTTTAAAAAGAAATGGGATACTAATATATTTGTATTATTCTACAACTTATTTTCTTCACTTTGCAATATGGATATGTTTTGAATTTCTTATAAAAAAACTCCTTTCAGTTACAGTAGCATTGTTGTT